>BGPR01007233.1:52781-68965 GCA_013235015.1 Araneus ventricosus | reverse complement strand
GACATTTTCTGAAATATTTAAGAAATCCTATGAAAATAGATTTCGAATTATGACCTGAGCAACTTAAAAGTTTTAGAAATATAGAAATAAATTTTTGGGAATTCATTATTATTTGATTGAAATGCCATAGATGCTATCCAGATACAATAGCTTATTATTTGTTTGAAATAATTTATTTTGCATAAAGTAGAATAAAATATAGAAATAAATTTTTGGGAATTCATTATTATTTCATTGAAATGCCATGGATGCTATCCAAATACAATAGCTTATTCTTTGTCTAAAATAATTTATTTTGTATAAACTATCATAAAATTTGATTTAAAACTCAATAGTTTCTTCATCATTAAAGATAAATAAGCAGTTGACAATCAGTTAGCATTAGCTTGCAATTTATTTTCAAATGGAGAGATTTTTTTGGAAACAGAGCTCGCAGTATACAGAGAACAGAAACTAAAACTTCTAAATAAAAACCTCGAGAATTCATTTAAAGCTTTGAAAAGAAATATAAATTAAAGCCAAAACAGGCTTAGCTCGTAATTAAAAACTTATCATTGAAGGCACGTGAAATAAAAAAAAAAGATTAAAGGGGAAAATAAAAATCAGAAAAGTTAGAAGTATAAAAAATAATTGTTTCCAACTTTTTAAACTGGTTATTACTGCTTCCTACAAAAACTCAAAATCTGCAGTTTTTGCTCAGAATTTATTAAAATGCATTATCAGAAAGAATATTTCAGGAATTGTGAACAAGGAAATATCAGAATGAAAATGTTCAAATGAATCCAGTTAACGAATGCACTATTAAATTTAATGATTGAAAGAGAATTGTAAAGGAGCGAAAAGATTGGAAACTTTAACAAACATTGATTTCAATGGAGCACTATATAAAACCACATGAGTTGTGGTATTTGACTGAGTAGTATTTGAGACGTGGAAACCATAGAATTCCGCTTATCCTTTAACTCTTGAATCCCGAGGCGATTTTTATCTTCTAGCCCCTTTAAAAACGGGGTTTTTGGGGCACATGACATGAATTGGACTCTCCCAACATGGGTGGTCATTTACCCCACCCGCTGCTATAACCTTCTATTAAGGGGCAGGGGAATGGGCTGTGGCTGGTAAGGATAATTGGACCCCTACCGCGCTTAACTCCTAATCGATCTCAAAACCTCACCTCCCTTCAAAAGAAGGCAACCGCCCCAGACCGGCCTTCGTCTCTGCTAAGAGAAAATGCTTAAGCCGCCCGAGACCGCCTTGCTCATTGTGAGAGGGTTAAATATACAATTTTTCAAAAATAAACTTACATGGTTTAGTTTAATTTAGTCACATTCACATCCCGTTTCTAAACAACACCAGCGGGCGTGGCCTCCCCTAAACTTCCCCCAAAAGGTGCTGTTTCCCCTCCCCCCGCGTGGATAAGAATATTGGAACCTACTGTGACCCAGAATTCAATGACTATCAGAAGGTTTTTCATTGTAGATTATAGTGATTGTGAAATATTTAGGTAAAGAATCAAATTCGAAGAGATGCGTACTGATTAAAACGCCACTCTTGCCAGGCTCAAGGACAAAGTGACGTAATCCTTCCGCGTGCACAGAGATTGCTACCAGTACGCATGCGCATGGAGAATCGGATTAGAAAAAATCATTACACAATTTGAACGCGTTTTTTAACAGATTGACACAAAAATTGGACAAAAATCTACAATTAAGGTAAGAAGGCCACATACCAAATTCCATTCATTTAAGTAATTCTGTTAAGAAGTTATTGCGATTAAAAATATGCAATTAAACAGACCGGCAGACAATCAACCCGTCGACGGATTTGGCCCAAAATTTTATACGGGCCTACATTCCTGATGATAAAATTGTGTACCAAATTTTATCCATCTAGCTATTCAAGTTTTTGAATTTTAGTGTTCACATGATCGCGGACAGACACACTTCCCGTAGACGGATTTTGTCCAAATTTTGATAGAAACCTACAAATTATATGTAAAGATCGCGTGCAAATTTGATCTCTGTATCTCTAATAGTTTTCGAGTAATCGTGTTCACAGACAGACATAATTCCAAAATTGCGTTTTTCGGACTCAGGGAGGTCTAAAACGTGGAGATTCGTCAAAATCTCGAGTTCGAATTTTTTGACCATTACAATACTTTTTCTTTGTATACTTCGTATACGAGAAAGTAACAAGGGGTATTTTGGGACAAACCTTGTAATCTTGAGCCTCGGTCAGATGACGGCGACGACACCTGGGTTAGCACCCCTTCTCCAAACTTCCGCACCACACCAACGAGAGGTTATTTGCTCCACGAGACATGTTAAACTGATTGATTACAGATTACACTTGTGTATTTTTACTGTGAAAGATTATATCTCCGCAACTATCAACTAGATAGTCATTCTGCATTGTGAAGTGGGGAGAGGGAGCTCAATTTCATTTGCTGCATCCAGAATTTTCTGTCCATTCCTTTTTCAAGAGCCCGATTTTAACAGAAAGTCTTATTAGGGTGTTATAATAATTTGATTACTTCGGATGGTTAGGCTTCACAGTGGACCTGGTGCAACTCCTAACGATTTCTTATGGGAGAATATGCATAAAAAGATAACCGCAACCATCCGAACCGTACCACAGGCATATGCTAACTCTTTGAAGCACGATGGGTTATTTTCTGAATCCCTCTGAATGATGCATCTTTTACGCATTCTTGCTGAATAGCGCTTATTATAACCAGCTGGAGTGGTCTCCCCTAAACTTTCTCGTATACTCCTAACACATGTAGAGAAAAAAATAAGCTAAAAGGCAGTAAAACGAACAAGAACCCCAAACGCAGTGGGGGAAAAAAGTAAGCGAAACGTCATACCACGATTTCGGAAGGTCTTCCAACGCGGAAGTGGAATTAGAAGCCGGCGTGATTACCAATAGGGCTGGGTGTAAGATAAAGAAAACGAAATTTGCAATTTGAACGCCTTTTTTCAACCGATTGAGACAAAAATTGGACACAAATCTACCATTAAGGTAAGAAGGCCACATACCAAATTTCATTTATCAAAGTAATTTTTTAAAGAAGTTATTCCGTTCAAAAGTATGCGATTATACAAACAGACAATCAATCCTTTGACGGATTTGGTCCATAACTTGATACAAACCTACATTCCTGTTGATAAAAATGTGTGACAAATTTTATCCACATAGATATTTAAGTCTGTGAGTTGTCGCGTTCACATGAACACGGGCATACAGACAGACAAACTTCCCGAGGACGGATTTTGTCCAAAATTTGATAGAAACCTACAAATTATGTGTAAAGACCACGTACCAAATTTCATCCCCGTAGCTCTAATAGTTTTCGAGTTATCGTGTTCACAGACAGACAGACATAATTCCAAAATTGCGTTTTTTGGACTCGGGGAGGTCTAAAACGTGGAGATCCGTCAAAATGTCGAGTTCGAATTTTTTGACGATTACAATACTTTCTCTTTGTATACTTCGTATACGAGAAAGTAAAAATCAGATAACATTAAAAGCTCTCAGATTAATTTTTAGGAAATGAAACAAACTAATAACAATATTTTTCAGTGTCCTTAAACACTAAATCAATCCTTGCACTCACACGTGTATAATTATGCATCTTATTATCTTTCGTGTCCCAAAGGGTTAAAATAGCGCGGAATGAAGCTTGAATACTAAGTACATATCGTGAGCTTTCTAGTGGCAATCGCATACAACATTTATGAATTTATGGTATTTATAAATTTACGACGTTGTTTTTGGAAGTGATTGGACAACCAAGGTTGTGAAGTTTTCAGTTTTGTTAATATACCCTTTCAGAAATGGCTAGAAATTTGGAATACTAACATCTGTGAAAATTATGTCTTCAATGGAATCAACTACTACAGAGAATCATGTGGTCTTCCAATGGGTACTAGTTTTTCCAGTGCACTGGCGAATATTTTTCTTCATACATTTGAGAGAGAATTCATAAAAAATAACCTCAGTTATGTCTATCGTTATATTGATGACCTGATTGTATTTGACTTTGAAAACCTTGACTATTTTATTAACTGCTATCCGAAGGAACTTAAACTGAATAAAACCAATGATAATAACAATAATTGTAATTATTTATATTTAGTAATTAAAATTTTAGATTCAGGAATTTCGGTTGGTATCTATTACAGAAGATATGACTTTAATTTTAGGGCTATTTCTCTTTGTCATTATCAAACTAATCTCAAACTAAAGTCATAAAAAATACTATCCACTCTCAAACCAAAATAATCAAAAATATTTGCAACAACCATTCTGCTAGCGTCAAGGCCATTGACAATTTATAGATTAATTTAAAGTTAAACGGCTGCCCTGTACATGTCTTTAAAATTAAGAATTAAAGAATTTTTTAGTCTCTTAGGTTTTATTTAATTGATTTTTTACTTCTCAAATTCTCCATTGCACTGGAAGTGGCTATAACCCAGATAGCATGTACACTTGCAGCAAGTTTGATTTTTCTTGATATTAGCTTGAAATGACAAATTTGACGCGATAACATTGCAACGAACTTCCTGCAACGTAACAAAGCATAATCGACCAACCCACTTGCAAAACAAGTTTGCTGTGAAGTTGTTATGACAAACTTCACACCACAATTGCAAAACAAGTTTCCTGCAAGGTTGATACAGCATACTTACACACCAAGACCTGGATACAGTTGTATTTATCTGGTTTTTATCTTTGTCTCTGTTTTAAAAACATCCGATTTTTAATAGTGTCTCCTAGACCGTCCTTCTTTTTATTAAGTCGATAAATCATTGATAATTTGAAAAAAACTAACTAGGTCTTTTTATAAAAAAAATACTTCTGAAAAATTCTCCATATTTTTACTAAATATAGAACTGGCATTTGAAAGAAAACTATATTTCGCCTTTTTCTTAATGTTGAAATTTTAACGTTTATAAACAAAATTAAACCTAAAAAACAATCAAAGTTTGTTGAAAAATAAAACTTTCTTTGTGTCCCATACTTTTTAAAGTAATTACTTTTGAACCCTAATTTCATAATTTATTCCATTAGCAAAACGTAGTTATTAGCGAAAATCGCTCTCCCTTTGACTTCAAATCATATTCTCAACTCAAAATTTAAAAAAATAATGAAATCAAGAAGACAGTTTAAAATAAAACGTGTAGCTGCAATCTTTTTGTCATCCGTAATCGAAGTCCCTCTGGCTGAGTGGTGAAGACGACAAGGTTAGGAAATGGGTTGTCGGGGGTTCGAATCTGAAGTTCGTCTGCGTACTTTTTACTATAGTTTGCAATGTGTTTGACGCAACAAGATTGCTGCAAGTTCGAAGCGTGGTGACTAACTCGTTTGCAATAACTTGTTTTAAGTTTGCACTCTTGCCGTGTCAAACTTGCTGCAAGCTCGCAGATTTGCAGACCAAGATTACTGCAAACTAAAATTGTTATCTGGGAATACTCATACCACACTCCCTGACATTGTAGTAAAGGTTACCCTGCAAATTTCTCTGAAGTGTAAAAATAAAAAATAAAAATTATAAAATGCATAAAAACACTTTAAAAATTTAAAAAACTAAAAAACAGAATAAAAACTATAAAAAAATTATGAAAAACCACAAAAATTATTAGGTTTTTAGTTAGTGTATCCCTGACTAGATGGGGATAAGTGCGTACACCTATAAACAAAGTTCTTCTGAGCGTCGTTCTTTTTTCCATTCCACAACAAAAGAGGTAAGATATTTTACGCCCTTCTTTTCAGACTGCTTAAAAGACTATTTTGAATTTCTTCTTTGTGGATAAATGTTTCTCTTTCCAATTTGTTCGGGAATAGGTTCAGGAAGGGAAAATTCAAAATTTAGACCTTAAAGTCGTTTTTCATCGACAGAAAACCTATTCTATTTTTGAATCTGCATGGATGAAGGCGTCTGATGACATCATCCACCAGATTCTTATTCCTCCTCGTTCTTCTTCATTCGTTGTTTGTTAATATTATTGTATTTTTACCTCTTTCACAATTAAAACTTCCATTAATTCGTATTTATTTCTTTGTACTTCGAAATTTTTTCCTGGATGCTTCTGCACTTGAACGCACCAAATAAATTGCTTCTATTATTATTGTTTTGTCTGTTTTAGACATCCAATCCTTTCACAGATGGGATATTCTTTTGGTATTCATCTTGTATTATATAAAACGAGCACAGTGTTTGAACGCATCTTTTACACCTCTGGAAATTGGCGATTATGCCAATTTATTTTCTCCTAGCAGGGCTTCAAAACAAATAATATGCTTTAGAAATGTAATTTAAAATGTTTTTAAAAGCTTATTGAAACTAGAAAAAAATGCAAGGAAATGAAATTGGTATAACTAAAAAGCTATTTTTTAAAAAGTTTAAAGTGGTATAAAAATGAGTTTTTTTTACAATACTATGCTCGGAAGTTATTGAAGAAAAATGTTAACATCTCGATAAATTTTTAATTTAATAAAATTTTGAGAAACCCTTTCTTAGGGAGCACTTACTATCCATGAAGTTACCATGTGTCAAATTTTGTGGCTCCAGGTTCATCGGTATGCCCTGTTTTGAAATATTTTCGCATGTTGCATGCCTCAATTTAGGGTTGGTTGGTTTTTTCGGCGCAAGAGCCATTAAGCAGACTATACTGCGTCAGACTAGATGGTAGAATTGTGTCAAAATAAAATCATTACATTACATATAATGTGTAAAAATCGATGTAAAAAATTCCAATTAAAGTAATAAAGTATAGATCAAGATAAAGTATAATAGTAATAATATCAAGATAAAGCAATTAGTAATTCTGAAGAATTACTAATATAATAGCCAATATCTCTCGGTAACGCTCTGACATCACCAACAATAAAACTCGCGCCATAGCACTGCTAGACGTTCAACGGCATTATTTCATTGTTAGAGCACCTGAATTTCAGTAATTTTAAATTTAAAAGAGTAATTGTCGTTCTAATTTCAAATTTAATAGCTCTAAAATAGTGAAATAAAATTTGCTATCGATTGATATAAAATTTATCTCGCTGTGATCATTAGTGCCCGAGAAATTTTAAATTATATTAATCATATATTTCAAATTAATTTCCGTTTTTTAATAGAAAGTAGTAAATCACGTCAGTGGTATATTATGAGCGTGATATAGTTTGGACGCCACGATGCATTTGGTTATTTATTGCAATCGTGAGGATATAATTTGATAATATTTTTTGGCAACGTCTGACAAGCAGAGAAGTGCTTTGTTTTGAAACTAGATTTTCTATCTATCTAGATTATATCTACAAGATTTTCTAGATTTTATTTCCTGTCATAAAACATATGTTTATTTTATTTGTTTTCAATCAATGTTAAACATTTCTCTCGCATATATATCTATTTAAACACGTCAGATTCGACGGAAAATCTCTCGAATGAAGAGGCAATTTGCACCCGTCATACCATGACGGGTGATTTTTCTCGTGTTTATATAAGAGAATAAAATCCTACTGACTTCAAGAAAGCAGAAAGATCGATATGAGGAGTCTTTCCAAGTGAAATAAACAATGAAATTATGGTAGTTTGAAAAAGTACGAACGTTGAGAATTAAATTTCGAACGGTCCGTGCGTACAGTAGACCCGGGCTAATTGACCATAGGGGCAAATGGGCTCAGTAATGATATTTTTATAACTTTCCGGTATTTAACGTTGTCATTACAGATTAGTGTGTGTTGTCCCGTGTTCCTTCTTCCTTGACCCTAAACCCTTTGGGTGGGCAGGATCGGCGAGGGTATGTATTCCTTCTTCCATATTGGAGTCAATAAAGAAGCAGTGCCCATTACAGAACCAGCTAGAATTTTCTAATTTTTTCTAAGCTCAGTAAATTTCCTGACTTTTAAATAATCGTGTTTTTTCTTTGCTTGTAGATTAATTCCATTTTTACAAATAATATTCAGAAAGATAATTCTTCATTCATACTTTAGGGCTTTTTTTTATCGAAATACTTTCAGAATAAATCCCTACACTCATGAAAAACAAAAATAGCGATACGAGGTTATTTGGACCATTTCGCATGGGGCACGTTTGCCCGGCGAAAGGAATCTATTCTAGTCCATTTTTCAAGGGCTATACACTATATTCGATATAGATTTAAATTACTTGGGAATTTTATTTACTTATTTACAACCCGACCCGGCCCAGCCTACCCAAGAGGGTCTAAGGATTTCCACAGGCCGGAGGGGAAACATTAAACAAAAGAAAAGAACTGCATTAAAAAAATTACAAAGAACCCCAAAGGCTGAGCAGAACAATTAAAAAAAATCGTTTACAACAACGAACTCCAAAAAAAACACAATTGGATAAAAAGCAAAAACACAAAAAGATTAAGAGCAAAAACACAAAACTCAAAAAGACAAAGAGAAAAAACACAAAAATCTTAACATTAAAAACACAAAAATAAAATTTAAGATAACCAAATTAAAGTCAATAGCATTTAAAACCAAACAGTTACAATCAAAACTCGAGAGACAATAAGCATTACGAAAACCACACAAGAGATCTAAGCAAACCAATTACGATGGACAAGATAACAATTTGAAATAAAATAAAACAAATCCTAAAGCTGTCGAAAACAGTTAACCGAGTAATAGAAGAAATATCCTTCCCAGTCAATAAGTCAGCATAATAAATTACTTGGGAATACAATATTGTACAATATTTTAGTGCTACTGGGGGCCTATATACATTATCATGGAAAAAAATGAATTCTCACCCGACAGCAGTACGCTGGTGAAGAGGAAGAGCCTCAGCATGTGGAACTGTCTTTCCGCCTCGCCATGGGAAGGAAGAGTCCGGCAGCGGCCACGGGACCGGACAGGACTGAGCGGGAACTGGGCGAAGCACACAAAACAAACTTTGCCGGATGCGCGCGCATGCCCGCCCTTGGACGTGGCTTTCATTCCAAGAGAAAAAACGATCCAATTATGTTAAAAATTGCCAAACGATAAAGAGCTGAATTTTTTTCAAAGATTCCGATTAGGAAGAATTGATACCTAAATTTGCAGGAACAATTAATTTAGAACATGTAAAATCAGTTTATTCCAAATTTTGGTATAATTTAAATTCCAGATTACAATTTTCCATCGAAATATTCTTGCGAAATTCAAAAGTATTACCGTACGAATCAACAGGTTTTTATCATCCATTTTTTCAAAAGTTTCTGTTCAACTCTTTTAAATGAGTAAATATACAAAAACATAAACAAAATTAAGAGCTGAAGATATAAGGAATGGTACTATAAAGAAATTTAGCTCTAATTTATTTCAAATTCTTTAAGTTTATTTTATTTTTAAAATTTTATCTGCAAAGAGACTATAATTTCTTATTGTTTTCAGACAACTCTAATGGTTTATTTCTCTTGCATAACACCAGAACATAAGCCAGTAAATCAAATAATCTATACCGTTTCTTTAGCACAGAAGGCGTGTATCTTCAGGCAAGTGTAAAGAGTGCACTATAGTATACTCTTTATTATCCGTGCTCGGATTATCCGGTTTGCTGATTATCCGTGCTCATTCCCGACTTACAAAACAATTTAAAGAGAAACCTTTTCACGCTTATCATGCATGTAAAATCGATGTTGATGTTCGATCGAGAGATTCATTCCGTGAAACTAGTGAGCCGTGACGGCGGAAGTTAAAGAATAGATTCTTTCTTTCTTCCTCCGCGTGCAATCTCTACCGGTTCAACACCTAATTTGCCGAGAAATGAGTCATCCACTTCCTGCTAGCCTATTCTCGTACGAACACGCTTCGGCCTGACACGTTATTCTTTAACTTCTTCGTCTTCTTTCACTTTCGAACGCGTTCCTTTAGTTTTTGCGTCCTGTTTATCGTCAGTTAGTAGCGTGGAATTTTTTACTGGGACAAATGAGTGGTATGAAACAAAACAAAACGTTTTAAATGTTAAACAAAAATTAGAAATCCTTCAAAAACTTGATAATGGCGAATCAGCTAGTACTGATGCAGAAGATGTACTAAATGAGGAAAATGCAATTTCTCATTCTGCTGCTCTACAATCTGTGGAAACTTTGTTAGATTATATGGGACGAAGAGGATTTGATTGCGGTGACATTACTGCGGTTCGTCAAATATGTGTCGATATACGACAAGAGGTGAACAAACAGCGAAAACAAAGACGCATTGCAGATTTTTTAAAGCGACAAATGTTAAAAGGAAAATTCCTAGTTTGGTGTTATACAGCATGCAAATGTAAGTAATTTTTATATTTTCGTACTGAAGTTGATTTTTTCTTTAATAAAAAGAAGTTTTCGGATTATCCGTGCTTTTCTATTGTCCGTGCGATCCCTCCCGGTGATTAACCCGGATAATCGGGAGTACACTGTATTTACATTCTTATGATACCTTACATCGAATATATTTATTCATTTATGTTGTTGGAATTGGGGTAAAA
This sequence comes from Araneus ventricosus, assembly GCA_013235015.1. Lineage (NCBI taxonomy): Eukaryota > Metazoa > Arthropoda > Arachnida > Araneae > Araneidae > Araneus > Araneus ventricosus. The sequence goes on along the minus strand of BGPR01007233.1, from coordinate 58,482 downwards.
TCTGAAAGAGTAAAATCTGATTTCTACTGAAAAGGAAACATTTCGAACAATCAGGAATGATGCTTCGTTAAAATAAGTTATGATTCGTCATTTAGTTTCATATTGCTTACTTCCTGAGGTAAAATCATCGCAAAGAAATCGTTAGATTAATCTCAATAAGATATCAGTATAAATGGAAAAGAAATGGTTTTTAAGCAGATAGAGTCCAGAATTTTAAATGATAGTTGTTTTTTTCCTTTCATCCAGCGTCTTCAAACGGGAATGGTTCACATTTCATTTAGAGTAGTTAAGAATATGTTCAACCATTTTCTTCGGTATTTTTTAATGGATCTGTGTTCAATTTTTGTACTCTGTAATTGATTTTTATCTCTCGTGTGCATATTCTTCTTCAAGCTTTTAAGCTCCAAATGTGTTTTTAAGGATGTGATTCTTGTCTGTATTTGACTTTTTAATCCATTTTTAATTAGTCTTTTTATTTTATGTTTTAAATTTTAAAAAATAATGTGTTTTTTCATATTAATACCTAGCTGTTACCCGCGACTTCGAGCGCGAGTAATTTGAAAGATGACAGGTGATTTTTAATCTAATTAAATAAGCTTTAGAATTCTTTAAGAACCAATGAAGACATTTCCAAACGATATTTGAAATAAAAATAAACAGGAAAAATAATGGTGAATGGAACCTTTGCCTACCAACTGAGTATCATTAAATTTGTTTTATTTCAAAATCGTCTGAATGTCAATTTTTTATTAAATTCTGAAAAATTAATACAAAATGGAAGAAAAAATGTCACAGATATAAAACTGGTATCATTAAAAAGGTAAAATTTTGTACTTTAAGATGGTATAAAAATAATTTTCGGGAGAAAATTTGCTCCGAACTTACAGCGGAAAAACGGTTTCGGTTAATTTTTCATTAACTGTCTGTTTAATTAACTTTTTCGCTTTGAAAAGTTAACAGTAATCTTCCCCTTGTCTTAATTGATAAGTTTAATAGTAATAATTTAATAATGAAACCAGTGCTGTGGTTTAGGAGGAGATGTGGAACATGCATACAAACATACATACATACCCATAATGACTTTTATTTATATTGAGATGACAGTAAACGACTTTTAGAAACCTAGTGTGTCTTTCAATGCTTTTGTGACTGCGTGTTTTTCTTTTAAATTATTTATGCGTTTGCAAAATTTTTATGGCTTTATGTTCTGAACTTGTGTGTTCTCTGTATTCAACTTTTTTTCTAATGCGTTTTTCAATATCTTTCTGATTCACTCTTTGTGGCTTCTGTTCTTTGTGCATTTGTTTTCGTTGTACTCTGTAAATGGAGTTTTCTCTGCAGTGTGTTTTTCTTTAAATAAATAAATAAAATACACTTGCACCATGGCCATTAAATAGATGAAAGAGTAGCCAATATGCGTCTTGGTCTTTCGAAGACTCAAAGCAAAAGAGGACGAAAGGTACATGAAATGAAATATCGCGATAAATTTGCATAAACAATGTGTACAGGGAACTTGGCTACATATGCTTTCTTACCAACACTTCTTCAGATGGCTGAAATATGTTCAGAAACAGAGATAAAGATGGAATTGTACTCGATTTAAAAACTTAGCAGCTACAAGTGTGTTTATCTGAGATGTTTACAATAATCATAGAGATCCCAACACATAAAAGTAACATTGGTGTGTTTGTTTTGGATCTAAGAGTGATGTGTGGTGATTGAGACAGATTTTCAGTAACAAAACTGCTTGATGGTGGAAAGAATGAACTCTTTTTAGTGTTGAATCAATCAGAAACGGAAAAAGCGGTTATTACCGGTTTTTCTGAGCAATTCTCTATGTTAGAGCAGTGGTTCCCAACTTGTGGTACGCGTACCTCTGTGGGGTACTCTAAATCAAATTTCGTAATGAAGCACAGTGGTCCAGTTTCGTTTTCTAGCGAGACAAAAATCATAGCGACGACACATCCATCAGTATGCTTCGTTCAGTTACGTATTGCTGATAACGCAAGCCCTTAACATTATTTATAAAAACTTCATTTGCATAGACGGATGGTTGGTGGTAGGGGGCGGGGAGGATATGACAGTAGGGGTACGTAAAGATTAATTAAGGGATACTCGAGGGAGTAAGGCTGGGAACCTGCACAGCTATAATGAAGAAACGTCTTTTATAGACGGATGGTTGATGATGGTGGCGGAAGGATATGACAGTGGGGGTACGCGAAAATATAAGATTTATAAAGGGATACTCGGAATAAAGGTTGGGAACCCTGCTTCAGAGCTATAATGAAAGGAAATGTCTTTTGCAAGACAGACGTTTCTTTCCATTAAATTATATAGATTATTTTATAACTAAGTTTTTACAGGACCCGTTAAAGCCTTCTTCGCGTTCTGTGAAATCTTATTCCTCATCTTTTCTTAGCACTAAGAAGGTTGACAACATTCTGACAACAACTAGGTGAAAATATTAGGTGAAGGGCAGCAATTAATCTTATCAACTCGATAACCCAAGAACTATCGACAATCAATACAGAGTCAATATATTCTACATCTTGGGAGTCAAAGATAAAAAAATCCGAAAATCTAGTGAAAGAATAGAAATAAGAGAATTAGTATCTTCAGTATCAAAATGTATTTCTCTTGTCTCACAAAAGAATTTTATTTTGAAATTCAATTAATTTATATCTTAACAGAGTGTATAACGAACATGGTCCAGTATTATGTTGTTAGTCTTAATCGTAGATTTTAACCCTTTATTGAAATACATAACATTGAACATATCCAGACAAAAGCGCAATTATTTACAAAGGAAACAGTATATTTACATTCAAAAAACATAGCAAAACAGGTTAGTGGTCGGAATTCTTTTTCAAACTAAAATGGGTAGAGAATAGTTTCCTGAAACTTAACTAATTTATCCAAAAGATAAAATATGATCAAATAAACGAAAACAGGGAAGTGGATAAAATAATGCGCAGTCATTTTACTTATATATACATTAGGAATCGAAAAATATTTTTTGGTGCTCAGATAGGGATCGAGAAATATTTTGGTGCTTAGATGGATCGAGAAATATTTTTTTAGATGTTTAGATGGGGATCGAAATATTTTTTTGGTGCAGTCAGGAGAAAAAACATTTTTATTGTAGATGGGATCAGAAATATTTTTGATTGTTTAGATGGGGATCGAAATATTTTGGTGTTTAGATAGGGGATCGAGAAATATGGTTTTAGGTGGTGATCAGAATATTTTTTTTGTTTAGATGAGATCGCGAAAAAACTTTTGGTATAATGGGATCGAGAAATATTTTGGTGTTTAGATGGGATCAAAATATTTTTTGGTTGTTTTAGATAGGATCGAAATATTTTTTTAATGTACTTAGGTGGTGATCAGGAAATACATTTTTGGTACTTAGGTGGGGATCCGAAATTTTTTTATTAGATTAGATAGGATCGGAAATATTTTTGTGAGGTATAGATGCGGATCGAAATATTTTTTATTACTGAGAATGGGTGAAAAGGAAGAGAAGCTCGGACTAATGGTGATAATATTGCCTAATTTTCCAGATTTTATAAATATCTCCATATGCATTTCTTTACATTTAACGTTCTTTGTTTGCTTTAAATTATCGCATGTTTTTCATTGATGGAAAATCATTTTACGTCTGCAGAGGAAAACATTAATTTCAGTCGTCCAAATAAAATTTTCATCCATATACCAATGCCCCAAAGTTTAAATGCCTAAGTTGGCAATTCTAAGTAACTAAACCCATTATATGGCTCATTTTTTTGACGCACGCGATACCATAATTAAAAGGCAACTGGCATACTGCCTTATTTCATCTCAGTTGAGAGGTGTGAATTACGGGTTAGAAGGTGATTATGGGTGCCTAGAGCGATTGTCGCGAGCGACATTATTTTTAATGCTGTGACTGCATCCCTTTATGTGTGAATTACTTATGTTGAATTCATATTAGTGGATATTTCTCAAATCATCTATTTTAAATGAGTTTATAAACCAAAGTTTAATGAACCATTGTGAAAGGCTTTTTATTTTGTTTAAGTGTGAAAAAGACAAGAACCAGGTCTGCCTAAGATTTACATATAATTGAAAGAAATACAGCTGTGTAATTTAAGAGACTTATTCATTTGTTCGATTTAGGACTATCTAATTTTAACTTGTTACTTAAAATTATCAATTCCTAAGATCAGCTCATCCATATTAATTTCAAAAATTAAATACTAAACTATTTTAAATAAAATTAAGCATATAATTTTTCTTTCATCTTTGCTTGAGAAACTATTATCGGTCTTAAAATTTTCAAGTTCATTTATATTTTTTGAAAGTTAGAATTTTGAATAAGATTAGTAAAGTTGGAATGCACTAAATATATTTTTCTGTTATCTGCATTCTTAGAGATATTCACCATTACACAAAATGATAAAAGAAGTGGATATCAGATATTATGATTAGTATTCATTATGACATTTTAGTAGGTGCAATAAAATGAAAAATGTGTCACCAGGTAGAAAAATTCCGATCAGATTTGATTTTCCTATACTTCAGTTTAAATTGTCCTTTTATTATTCCAATTCATATTAAGAATTATTTTCATGAGTTAATGCAGTCGAAGACATACTGACTGTAGAGGAGTATTTGACGTTATAGCGAGTGAATGGTGGGCTTTCAATAATATGAATTAAATTTGAAAAATTGTTTAATTGAAGAATTAATCCATATTTAATTCCTTTCATGAGATGTTGATAGACTTTCGTGTCTGTGATAGATCTAGGGAAAAGGAATTCAATGCCTGGTTTCTCTGCAACAGAAGCCTAAACTTATGTTAGGGGGATTAAAAGTACAGAATGTCCTTGATTATAAATAAATATGTCATATTTGGGTAACTGAGTGCAGCTACTGCTTTCAAAATTTACCAGGACTTTCATAATAGAGTTAATTCATGTGATATCACAGTCACATGAAAAACTCAACAGCGCATGTCCTCTAATTACACGTCGTTTCACGCTGAATTGCGTTGTCGAGTGCTTTTTCCTCTTTCAAGATGCGAAGTGATCCAAAAAGCAAGTGGCGAGTAGCATTTGAAGTGTATCGTGTTGTTGATGGTGAGGTGATCCCGAAGATCAGCAGAGCTATATCAGTCCATGAGCCTGTGCACCCTAAAGAAATCCAAAGTCAACAGAGGATTAGAAACAAGATCCTGTTGGGAGAAAGCCCCAGGCAGCTGCAAGAATATGATCCAGTTGGCCTGTTCTGCGGTACATTTTGGGCAGATATCAAAGCATTAGAATTATCAGAAATCACTTCGACATGCCCACTAAGGAAGCGAGTAAGAGTTGTTTGGTCGCGTCTCTGCCGCCTCAATTGATAGACAGCCACTGGTCGAGAACCCTGATACCAGGTATGCACCGTGGAATGGGCAGATTTTTATTCCTGCTTTTAGCTCCAAGAGAACACAAAAGGTGAGAGGTGTAGAGGCACTGAAGCATCATCAGAGGGTATCGTGAAAGCTTCAGGTAAACCAATATTTTTGGTCTTCCAACAGGTGCTGAAGAAATGTCTGCATTGGAGAACGCATCAATTCATTCTCGCCTAATGCGCATAAACTTGTCAATTTAACTTTCGAATCCATTCAGATCTCACGCTGAATGCGATGGAGCGTCTTTCCTCTTGCAAGTGCAGAAAT
>BGPR01007233.1:12345-36918 GCA_013235015.1 Araneus ventricosus | reverse complement strand
GGCTTATATGTCTTGTTCTAAATTTTTCTTACCTACCGGACATGACATTTACGAAAAATATAATTTGCTAATATATATAACTTATGTAACTACTTAAAATTTGAAATATTTTTGCAAGAAAAAAAATTATCTATATTTCATTGATTTTCAATTAAAGAATTTTTGATTTTGCTTACATCCGTTATCTGCACGAGTTCAAGAAAACGAAAGATAACTGCAGTGCTGCCATTGAAAAAAAAACGTATCTGATTCGAAATGCAAACGATTCCGAAACTGCACGTGATGGATGGACTGCGAAAAATGCTATGCGCATATTTGGCCCCACGAATCGTTTTGACCAATCATTTCAAATGCGTCTCGCTACGTGACTTCTCCCGAATTCGAAGCCCGGTTCGGTTTAACATTCGGAATTTATAATAGGGTGGAAGGGGCGAGGGCATATAAATCTGTCCGTTGTTTTAACACTCGTTTCGGGAGAAAGGTTCCGAACCATTACCCACGAGATCATGCATAATTGAAACCTTCACCTGCCGTTGTCTGCGGAAGGGAAATTCTCAGGCCAGGTCCACACTGCCAGGGAAGTAGGGTATCACAGGGAAGGGTAGTGGGCCCACTCTGCTTTAAGTCGTACATTTTATAATTGTATGGGAAAAACCAAGACAGTGATGAATGGCGGATTTCGAAAAACGTGATTTTCGTAAAAATTCCACAAAGAGCGGGAAAACAGAATGTGAAAAATTACGGAATAATTTATTGCACCTGTCAAATAGAAGACACTGAATAAATTATTTTTAGAGGTGTTGGAAAGCATCCATGCTTGTAACAGTTTTAAATTAAACGCGGATAATACGCATACTAATTCCAATGAAACAGATGAAAATTTGATGACGAAAGGGATTTTTTTTGTTCTGCCAACCAACTTTGGAATTATTTATGGAACTTCAAGCGCATCAAAAGCGGGTTTTCTTCTTTGCCTGTCAATTATTAATGAGTGCCTTTATTTCCAGTTTTAAATCTGTGTCTTTAACGGTTTTTTAGTGTAAAATTTTAATATCAGTAAATGCAGTAGAATCTCTTCATAAAGGCCGTAAACAGATTCTTTCACATGTGTTTATTTTCCCAGCCAAGCACTAACTACCCTTATCCTACCCTTTTTCTCTGAGAAAATTCCGTCCTTTAACTTGATTACGCTGACCTGTTCGTAAGTTCGGTAACTCAAACGGTTTATTGTTCGTAAGTTCGAGGAGTGTTGAAAAAATTATTTTTCAAGCTCTGAAGTACACATCTAGATTACTCAATGACACGTCTGAAGTTTTGAAATCGTCAGACTGTGAATTTATTGCGAGTAAAACTTTGTAGGGGTGGGTTACATGGAGGAGTGTCTCTCCATTTTCCCTATTGCATTTCTTTATTTTTGCAGTGAAGAGGAGTAGAATACAAAAACTGCCTTGTTTCCAAATTTGGAAAAGTGAACTAACATGAAAAATTAAATGTACTATTTCTTTCCTTGTATTGTAACATCCTTTATATGTACTATTTTTATTTAACCCTCTATAAGGTCGTGGGAAATATACTACCCACCAAATTCATCAATTCTTAAATGCAATTTTCAAGGCTGGTGTAAATTCTTGCCAAATTTTTCGATGAAAAATAACCTAGATGTTCCTGTTTCTTATTTAAAACCATAACGGAACGTCTTGATTTGGTAATTAAATATTGATTAATAAAGTTAATTAACAAAAATTAATGCCGCCCAACTGGCTAAATGAATTTATTTTCTTAAATCAATCACGATCCCACATGCCAGAAAAAAAATGGGTACCTTTAAAGGGTTAAATAATAATATACTGTCCTAATTCTACACCCGATACAAGCCAGTAGTGTTAAATACAGTATACGTTCGTTTTTACGAACCTCTTTTTAACGAACATTTGCGATTTTACGAACTAGCGAGTGGTCCCGAATACACTCCCATAGACGTAATGTAATTTTTCGCTCGCATTTACGAACTACAAATTATGAAAATCTCTTTTTTGCGAACTCAGTTTTCAAACTTCTGCAATTTTTTTTAAATATAGGAACGCAGTGCCAACGTCAATTAAACTCTCAACAGGTGCATTCCAAGAATGTGTTGTTTAATCCCCCACCCTCTTTCGGAGGGAGGGGGCATAGCAACAAGTTCAAGTTGCATCCCGTGGTCCGTGTGGTTGGTTGTCAGGACTAAGGCACTTTTTTGAAGGGAACAATAACTGTGAAATGATTTCAAGCATAGATAAAGTGGAAACATGTATTTTCCAAAATGTGATTTGAAAACAAAAAAAGATAGTGATTATTTCCATTCCTAATTTTTTATCTATGCATTTTCATCTAAGTAATACAGTCTATATTTTCATATGTAATGTTTTCAAAGCATGATAATGTATTTTTCTGGGTAATAAATTTTTTGTGCATAAATTTGCATTTATTTCTTGTACACTTAAAAAATACATGAATTTTATTTCATAATAGTAGTAAATATTCTTGAAATACTGCTTCATCTATGAAGAGGAGGCAGTTTGATAAAAATAGACATAAATAATGTGCGTATTCATAACATTTTTGGTGCTTTTCTATTTTACGAACTTTCGATTTTACGAACTATTTGAGTTTTCCCTACAAGTTCGTGAAAACGAGCTTCGACTGTATTATCTACTCAACTCAATCATCAAGTATTCGGGCCTGAGAACGGCCTCGTGTTCCGATGATGTTCAGATTTTTTTGGATGGAGTCGATTTGTTCATAATGTTCATTAGATGCAATTGGGAACCAATCACCATTTGACGAATTGTGATATTCGTAACGAATAAAAAATATATATTTGTAGAATTATTAAAATATTTAAAGAAGGAAATTAATTAGATTAAAAAAATCGTTTGGTCATAAAAGAAATTAATTTTAAAATGTCGTTTGGCTGGAAAAGAAATTAAATAAAAATATCGTTTGGCATTAATTCTTTTCTAAAGGTAATAAAAATAGTTTAACAACAATATTGTCTTTTGGCTAACGTTGCCTAGCAACGAAAAAGAATTATGATTATGAGATTGAACTTGGAATTCGATGGAAGTCAGTGATGCAATGTTTTGTGTTGGAAGTGTATGTGCTTGTTTGGATGTTTTGTGTTGTGGAAAACGTCCAATAAATGTATTATTTTTGATAAAGAAGGCTCCTCGATTCTTCATACTATGCTGCAATACATCACAGAATTTCGAATTCACCCTTGAAAACTGGACTTAAATTCGAATAGTTTGCATTCTAAAATGAGTGAGTTCGTTACACAACACGCTACTTAGAATATAGTTGTTAATTTTGGGAAAATGCAGCAGTAGAATATTTCTTCGATATAGTTCTGTGAAAATTTACTACAGTAGACTCTCGATTAGCTGGGATCGGATTATCCAGGTTGCGGATTATCCGGGACGACCCCCCTCCCAAAAATGAAACGCAGATTGCGGCCGTTGGAATATGCGGAAAACCGCATTCTTCTCAACCCTTCCTATTGTATTGAACTCGTCCAGCCGATCTTGAGTCCAGCCAGACTCTAGTTAGACTGTTCTGAAACTGTGGATGAAGAAGCGGTGGAACAATGGATTAACGAAGATTCGACATTGGAATGTTGCGAAGTTTTAAGTGACGATGATATTGTGTCCCGTGTAACTTGTGGTTCAGAAGAAACAAGGAATTTCGAAGAATGTCCTGAAAGTGATGAAGAAAATCTTGCAACTCATCAAAAATTCAGTCACGGTGACGCATTTGTACACGCTGAGGCGTTACTTAATTACTTGGAGCAAGAAGGTGAAAGCACACCTACAGAAAAAATAATATTGAGAAATCTGCGTAGTATAATTCGTCGAAGAGTAAATGAAAAACAAAAACAGACTTTATCATTTCATTCTTCACAAAGCAGTGAGGTAAACCACATCTCTGTTTTTCTTTTTAATTGTACGATTTGTAAATCTTACAATCATTAACATTTCTTGTTAATTCTTTTTCTTTTGAATTAATTAAACTATTAATGTCTTATTGTATAATAATTTTACATTTTCTATCATTTTTCCAAACTTTTCCATCAAAATTTGCATAAATTGGATTATCCGGGATGTTCGCTTATCCGGGATGTTTGCTTATGCGGGACGAAGCATTTCCCTACCATCCCGGTTAATCGAGAGTCTACTGTATAATGCCTAAATGCTATTTTGACGATGATTGCTTCTTTCACAATTGCTTCCATCTGCGAAAACCCAAGGCAAATATTTCGTAGAGGACACTGAATTAAATTATTATTTAATTAGTTTCGACATAAATTAGCATGAAATTGAATTATTATTGTATATTGAGAATAAAGTTATATTTTCAATCTAATCACGCTGATGTAAAAAAGACGTTTCTATGATATTGTGACAAAATCGTCTTGTGGGTGTACGTGAATGCAGTCCAATAAGCAGGATTACAAAAATAAAGCTCTTTATTTTACAGGTATTCTAAGCAAAGAAACGTAACACAAGTATTAAAACAGCACTTGTAAAAATTCACAACAGAGATTACCATTAAATCTCAACACAGCGCTCAAAGGTTTCCTATTAGCTCACCAGCTTGCTTGCTGATCAAATTCCAACTGACTCTTCTTGGCTTGAGAGCTTGCCTTTTATACTTTTCAACAGGAAGTGACTTCATTACGTAGGAAGTGACGTAATCTCTAGAAAGTTCATGAAACCAGTAGAAGTAGGTGGAAAGTTTGAGGTCCTTCTAGAAAAATTCCCTTTGTCGCCAAAGTCGTGAACTTTGCCGCCAATTCGCCAAGTTTGTCACCAAGTCTAGCATCTCAGGGAAACGACTTTATAGCTTTGTAACAATATAAAATTTCACGATACTTGATGGAGACGAAAGTGTAATCCACTAGCATTTTCTAAAGAGTAAAAATTCCATTTTTAGTGTGTATACTCTAAACTTGTTTTATGGAGTGATAAAATTTTAGCCTTACAGAAGAAGGATATTCGTTTTCACTTCAAAATGATAGGATGTTAGGATATTATACCATTTATTCTATTTTATACTGAATTCTTTCTTCAATTGTTAGCTTCGTGAGTGGACTCTTCCAAGGCTGTCAGAAGCAAAATTTCTAGAATTAATGCCACTGAAAATATATCTGGGACCTTAATTTATTTACAATAATGACCATTTTGAAGCTACCCGAGGCCTATTTTGGGAAAAGTTCCAACAGTTTAGGCCATGGTCAGATGTAAAGGGCGTCACTTAAATCGAAATCGCATTCTCCAAGCAAGTTCTGCGCTTCATCAACGTGATTATCCTTTTGACCAACGATGATAAGTTAAACTTTCATCAGTCCTTCATGCACGTTTGATCTTGGGTGACATCAGATGTCGAGTCCACGGCCCTCCAATTCCTGAGACAAGACTATTCCACCAAATCATTGAGTGTCACATATTTCCACTAGAAGCGATGGTCTAATACTTCTTTCCTAATAAGCAGTTCGTTTCTTTATAAAAGGTGTTCATAAATTATTGTCGGGCTTTCCTTGCCACATAATTTTTGATTAAAGAACATTGCGATAAATATTGTATGGAAGAGCTTTCTGTTTTGCTTACTTACATTAAAAACCTTCACTTTATTTGCATTGCTTTTGGACTTCTGCTTTGAAGATTCCATTGACTTAGTATTACACCGGAATTACGTAGATAAGGCATTAAATGTAAATAAACAAGACAGAAAACTCGTCCATTACATATTCGTAAAATACAATTCAAAACGTTTTCCTTTTAATAGTGCAAACAAAGTTAAGTAATTTCCACTTGGCAGCCTTTCGTATCACGTAGGACATCCAGATTGAACTCCATTTCCCGCCAATTGCCGATAGATTACATACAGCGAAAGGTTGTCGTGTGGAAATTTCTTAACTTTGTTTGTGTTTTTTTAAAAAACTCTTTGAATTGTACTTTATGAATATGTACCAATGTTTATCGTCATGTTCTTTAATCAAACGTTATGACCAGGGGTGTAGTGGAGCCGGAACGCCATTCCGGCACTGCTTTTTTACGAGAAATAATTAACAAAAAATTGTAAAAACATCCTTAAAACAGCGAGATTTTTGTCACCCAGGTTAGAGCGTCCCGGAACTGCTTTTAGAACGTCCCGGCACTGCTTCGAGAGCGTCCCGGCACTGCTTTTAGAGCGTCCCGGTACTGCTTATTTTACGACTACACCACTGATTATGAGGTAAGGAAAACCCGACACAAATTTTCCGAAACCCAGTATTTGAGTTTTTATTTTCATACTTCTTCAACACTGTTAACAGAATGATAAAAATTGCTTGATATTCAAGATTTAAAAAAAATCTATATTGCCGTGAAATAGTTACAGTTTAAATGAGTATATTTATGAACTTCTCATATGTCCAATTATATTTATACAATCTGCATATACATCCTTAAATGAATGCTTGCAAATATATTTGTATGTTTGTTAGTAAAAAATATCCGAAATTCGCAGTATTTTCCCCCCTTAAAACTTCGCAGCAATGTGATAAGATCATTATGAGTGATTTCTGTTCCAGAGATAGTAAAAGTTACTCAGGCAGATCGGCTGGGAATTCTAAACAAGCTACTCATTAAATGGTAGATCATTTTGACGAGCCTGCTCCTTATATCCCCTTCTAACGCATTCTTAATGAATTCGCTGCTCGTAAAAGAGAGCAATCTAGAATAATGGATCAGAGGACTTCTGTTCAGGGTCGTAACTCTGATGAAGCGTCGTACGTGTCAGAAGGATGGTCAATATTTATCTCATCAGAAGGTTGATGATTTCCAAAGATCTCAGCTGATGTATAAAATGCATCCTCTCAAGTTTATAATATAAAATATATTTTATAAATGGATCAAACGAAGAGCACTATCTTTGTTTCTCTCGTTGCCAGGTCAAAAATGAAATTAGTTCTACACAAGACCGGTGAAAGCAGATTTTTTTTAATAAATCACATTCCATTATCCTTCTATCTGGAAGTCATTATTGTATACGATTATTCGGTACTTTTCAGTTAGCCGGGCGCAAATATCGCCAATTGTGAACCAAACGCGAGCCAAGTCGCCAAGCGAAGCGCTTTGGCGCAAATGTCGCCAAGTGAGCCAAGTCGCCAAGCGAAGCGATTTTCCGTTAGCCGGGCGCAAATGTCGCCAATTGTGAACCAAACGCGAGCCAAGTTGCCGAGAGAATGGTTGTAAGAAATTTGGCGGAATTCTACATTATTTGGCGGTTTTTCGCTTGCGCCCGGCTAACGGAAAAGTACCGATGATTCTATTAAATTTAATCACCCATAAAATAAAATCGACAAGCTGACAAACGTGAGCATACACAAGTAAATAAACAAAAAAATATAACCATAGCGAATGAAAATTGGCAGAAATAAATTCCATATTATCATAATATAACTTGAATTTTGACGAGAACTATGAAGTTGATTACTACGATGTGTTCATCAATCTCTCATAATAATGAAAATACACTATACTACTGATACTAGAATTTAGGGATGACCATGGAATTGAAATTTTTCCTTGGAAGTTATAGTTCAACGATCAGTTTCAAAAACAATGAAGAATAATCCTTTTCCGCTATTCTGATTTACCTGTTTGAGATTTTAGAATTTCCATATCACTTTTTATGACTATCATTTTCTAAAAATTCTTACAGTTACTACTCTTTTTTAATAAACTGCATTGAAAGTGGCAAATTAATCCAATTACAAAGAAAGATCCACGTTTCCTGTTTCAACAAACGTCCGTTTGGCAAGCACTCCTATTTGGCGCTAGACTGAAGATATTTTAGCATCCAACGATATACTAAAAGCATCATCATGTCAGCGATTGTAGTATTGTTACAAAAATGCAATGCTGCTTGCCTGCCTCGCTAGTCTTATGGTTGGGAAGAGAGTTCTACAGTGGTACGTATGGAATGCTGTTGGCAGCCGGGCCTAAACCCCTGACCTTGGCGACCATTTTGGTGACAAATTTAGCAACTTTGGCGGAAACACGGAGGACCTCAAAGATACTAGAATTTTCTCGATATTTCTATTAGGATCCGAGATCCGGATTTCTCCAGAGATTTGCATGTGACGTCACTCCCTGTCAGGAACACTATAAATACTCGGCAGTAGAACTCGACGGGGAATGTCCTTGGAGTGCGCCTTTGAGGAATCACTTGGAGTTTCATTTGCAATGCGAGCTGGAAAGCTGGTGAGCTGAGCGTTATTGAAAGTGCTGTTTGTTGTCTCTTTGCGTTCTTAACCTGTACAAGAGCTATTGTTCATGTTACCTGTGCTCCATGTTTTCCTGAATATTTGTGAATAAACCGTCATTCTCCATTATCCTGCTTGTTGGACTGTTTCCGCCATACACCCACAGAACGGTTTTTATAACTTTTGTAATGTCATTGCATTCGATACGTAAAAACTTGTTACCGCATTTGGTGTTGCTGCATTTGTTAACTGCATCGGATTTAGATGTAATAATTTTTTTCCTCTTATTATAAGCTAGCAGCACGCGCACGGCGTTGACCGTGGAATCAGGACTTCAACAAAATGAAAAAAAAAAAAAAAACCAGCCCACAATGACATGAAAAAGTTTTGAAAACAAAATCAAAACAAAAGATACACATTGATTTTCCCGCTTATTTCTTTCGCGATAATGACATTTTATTTGTAGAAAAGTTAATCAAAACAATATTAAAAAATTGCAACGTGAAAATTATTATACTGCAAGCAAAGTATGCGAGATGAATAAATACGTTAAGATACTGCCGAAAATAATAATCAAAGTTATTCAGTTGAAGGTCATGACGTATCCTGCGCGTCCGCCAATCAAAATTACCAGCAACGCTCCGAAGAGGTCCCGCGCGAGGAGAAAGAGGAGATCGAGAAAATAACTCTCAACTGCCAAGAAAAAAATTAATTAAAAAAAAACAGGAAAAGTTATTCTTACCATTCTTGTTTTAATTCCGACAGAACCGTTCTAGTTATAAGCTGAAAAAAGAAATGAAAATGATAGCGTTAATCGAACGTCGGATGCGATTATTTTAAGAAATCGGAATGGAAAATTACCATAGAAGTGACTATTTTTCAAAAATTTCTCAAAATTCAGTAAATTAATTTAGACGTATGAAACAAACTTCATTAGAACGGAAATCATTTGCTCTTTCCGATGGTGTATCTATTTTTCTCGTACAGTTATCCGAAACCATGCTATTGAGAAATTAGTGCGAAAAATCATCCAAAACAACACAAAACATTAAATAAAAATTTTCTAGATTAAATTTCAAAATTTCGACTTCGAGGTGCATTCAGTCACCATTACGACTACCTGTGTGCCCAATTTCATGACTGTAAGTGCGATAGATTCGTCTGGACATCGCAGACACACACACACACAAACATTGCCTTTTATAAGTATAGATGTGTTTAGCATAAATTCTTGATCTTGAATGGCAATACTAAGGCATTCAGTTTCTTATAATTTTTTCGAAAAGTTGTGAAGTCTGAGTTATGATATTCATATTTATAAAACACGCGAAAATATTTGAATACTAGGCACAAGGAGAGATGGTGTGTTTCTGTTTTATCAAAATGAATGTTTTAATGTATAATTATAAATTCTATAATAAAATATACGCTGCTGGACAAAATTATAAACACAAAAAATTTTAATTTTGTTTTAAACGTAATTTAATTCAATTTATTTTTGCTTTAAAAAATATTGATGAATAATTACAAAAATACGTCAAAATTTAGTATGACTCATAAATAAAATTAAAAAAATTAAAAGTTAATAAGAAAATATGCAACATTAAAAATTTAACATTACGTGAAACCTAGGCATAATTATAAACTCAAAGGTATAAAATTCTCGATTGTGTTAATTTTGCTCGAATAAGTTCATTTTAATTAAAGAAAATGATCAATGACTGTTATTTTCTTTATTTTTCACAAAAAAATGTCAAACAATAAAATGCTAATCTATACATTTAAAGTAACTTGCAAAATCAAAGGACCAATCTCCTAACCTCAACCACTGGACCGATTTCGCCAATTTTTATTTCATATGAAAGCTTACGAGCCTTGCATACGTAATAAGGTCCCCTTCTCCTACCATTCTCCATTTTCAAACGAAATAGCAAAAACTCTTCTATATATTCTCTATGAGGAAAACCCTTGACAGAGTTCCCCAGCCCCAACCACTAGCCAGATTTCGCCAATTTTTATCTGATATGAAAGCTGGTGACCCCTAGATACATCTCCCCCCCCCGTTTGTGAGAAAATGCAAAAACGCTACTTCACTGTACATTATTTATGGGGATACATCTTTGAGTCCAAGCCCCAACCACTAATATGATTTCTGTTTTATCTCATAAAGCTCTGTGACCCTAGATACATCATCAATGGACGCTTTCTCGCCGTTTACGAGAAATTGCAAAACCTTACTTCAATGTACATTATTTAGGGGTTCATCTTTGGAACTCCAAGCCCAACACTAGCCAGATTTCATATTTCATCTGATGAAGCTCTGACCCATTAATACATCGTGGTACTTTCTCTCCCCTCCCCATTGCAGAAATTGCAAACGCTTCTACTCCTGTACATCACATATCCTATGGGGATACATCTTAGCCCAATATAACCCTATATCCAGATTTCATCAATTTATTTGATGAAAGCTCGTGACCCCTAGATACATCATCAATGAACGCTTTCCATTTAATCCCCCTCCTTCTATTTACAGAGAAATTGTAAAAACACTTACTTACGCATTATCTATGGGGATACATCTTTGAGTCCAAGCCCCAACCTGGCCAGATTTCACCAATTTATTTGATATGAAGCTCGTGACCCTGATAGCAACTCAGTAAGCTTTCCATTTACCGCCTCCGTTTACAAATTGCAAAAACGCTACTCACTGTACATTATTCTATGGGATACATCTTTGGTCAACCCCAACACTCATCCAGATTTCGACTCAAATTTCATTCATGAAAGCTATTCCCTAGATACATCATCATGAACGCTTTCTCATTTAATCCCCTCCCTTCACGTTTACGAGAAATTGCAAAAACGCTACTTACCTGTACATTATTCTGGGGATCATCTTTGAGTCCAAGCCCCAACCACTATCCAGATTTCACCAAATTTTATTTGATATGAAAGCTCGTGACCCCTAGATACATCATCAATGAACGCTTTCTCACATTTAATCCCCCTCCCTTCGTTTACGAGAAATTGTAAAAACGCTACTTCACTGTACATTATCTATGGGGATACATCTTTGAGTCCAAGCCCCAACCACTATCCAGATTTCACCAAATTTTATTTGATATGAAAGCTCGTGACCCCTAGATACATCATCAATGAACGCTTTCTTCTTTAATCCCTCCTTCGTTTACAGAAATTTACAAAACCTCTTCACTTTCATTTATCTATGGAGGATACATCTTTGGTCAAGCCCCAACCACTATCAGATTTCACCAAATTTTATTTGATATGAAAGCTCGTGACCCCTAGATACATCATCATGAACCTTTCCACATTTCTCTCCTTGTTTACAGAAATTGCAAAACGCTATCACTGTACATTATCTATGCGGGATACATCTTTGAAGTCAAGCCCCAACCACTATCCAGTTTCCAAATTCTTATGTTTGATAGCCAGAAGCAGACCCTAGATACATCATCAAGTGAGACGCTTTTCTCACATTTACCCCTCCCTCCCCGTTTACGAGGGATTGCAAAAATCTCTCACTGTATTGCATTATCTATGAGGACACATCAGTCCAGCCTCAACTTAACTATCCAGATTTTCCATGAATTTTTTTTGATGCAAGCTCGTGACCCTAGATACATCATCAATGAACTTCTTTCTCACATTTAATCCTCTCCCTTCGTTTACAGAGAGTGCAACAAACGCTATCACCTGTACATTATCTGGAGATTATCTTTGAGTCCAAGCCCCAACCACTAGCTAGATTTCACCAATTTGAGGTGATGAAGCTCGTGACCCCTAAGATACATCATCATATGGATGCTTTCTCACATTTAACCCCCTCTTGTTTACGAGAAATTGCAACAAGCGCCTTCACTGCATTATCTGCCAGGATTTGCATCTTTGGGTCTGGCCCAACCTACCATCAGTTCACCATTTATTTGATATAAACTCAGTATTCGATGCGTCATCGTGGACGCTTCTCCATTTAATCCCTCAGCCGTTTGAAGAGTGCAAACCTTCGCTTCTGTTGCATTATCAACGGGATGCATCACTTTGAATTATTGCTTCCTGCATCAGATTTCACCGTTGTTTGATAAAAGTTCCGTGACCCCTAGATGCATCTCAAACAACCTGCGGGACAACCTACTTTGCAAAATACGCCTACCTGTCCATGGTATTGGCGGATCTCTTTGGAGTCCAAGCCAACCACTCCAGATTTCACGATTTTAGTTGATGAAAGCTGGTGACCCCTCAGATCACTCATCAATGACGCTTTAGCATTTAATTCCCCCCAGCTTCGTTTGTACGAAAGGTGCAAAACGCTGCTCTCACTGTACAGCATTTTTATTGGGGATACATCTTTGGTCAAGCCCAAACCATATTCGTTCACCAGTTTCGTTTGATCGCCGATAGTACGACCCTGATACATCTATCAATGGACGTTTTCTCACGTGGCTCCCGCCTCCCCGCGTTTACGAGTTGCAAAACCTTCGCTGCTGCTTTTTATTCTTATGGGGTTATCTTTAAGGTCCGAGCTAACCCATAGCTAAGTTCACCAGTTTTATCTCTGATGCCGGCTCGTGAGCCCCTGGATACATCATCGTGGTTGCTTTCATTTACACCCCCCCCCCGTTTACAGGAGGTGCAACATATTTCACTGTAATCTGTATGGTGGTATCTTTGGAATTAGAGCCCCAACGACTAGTCTGGTTCCGCCGATTGTTTTATGGTTTGTTTTTTCACTTTGTAAGTATGGCTAATCTCTTAGAATACACCACATTTATTGTGCAAGTTGAAATTTTTTTATTTTATAATCTTGTGCAGCTTTCACTTCATTCTAAAATTTTGTTGTTTTTGAAAAGTTGCACATTTTCTTATTAATACAGTCGACGCTCGTTATAACGACCCTCTGCGTCCCGCAGCAAAAGGTCTTTATAACGAGTGGTCGTTATAGTGGGTATAATTAAAAAATGTACACATGCATGCTCAGCAGTTCCGTAAAAATAGGCTATTTTCAAAGAGATTCTAATTAAATACTCAAATAATTTTCATCCTTGGTATTAAAAATAAAATTTTAGCAATTAAAAATATATTTCTAAAATAGATTTTAAAGCAGAAAATAAAGGAATTTTGGAAAAATACCGGGAAGAGTGTCCGCTGAATTCGGACGTTGTATTGGGATTAGCCGACATTGGATGCCCGTTATAACGGAAATAAAATAACATAGAGTGCATAGAGAAACACATTTGGGGATTTTATCATTGGTCGTTATAATGGAATGGTCTTTATAATGTGTTGTCGTTATAACGAACGTCGACTGTATTAGTTTTTTATTTTAGTTTTGAATCATACTAAATTTAGATGTATTTTTCTAATTATTAACCGTTATTTTATTAAAGGAAAATTAAACTGAGACAAATTATGATTTAAAAGAATGAAAATTTCTTGAGTTTATAGTTTTTTTCCAGCAGTATCTTATTATACATCTATAATTCTATACCAATTTTAGACTGCAATGAAAAAAAATAATAATTTATTTTGAAATGATTAATAATGCAAAAATTGCGATTGTTTTCGTATTTTTCATATTTTGATATTTGAGGGAAATATAATAATATAAATATAAAAAAAAAGAATTTTCAAAAACACACTTTACTTAGTTCTTACACTTTACTTTTTCGAACACTTTCTTATTTCTGTTTTGAATAATTTTCGACTTTTTAGTCTTTAATTTATAATTTATTATTATAAATAATATGGAACTTGTAGAGGGACGAGTCTCATGTTTATATGGAATGCCGCTGCTGAAGAATTAATTCAATTTCAAGAACCATTTTTATTAGATGGCTAAGTTCCACGACACAGTACATTAGAAGGTACAAGACACAAGACAGAAAACAACAACACAACACAAGTGCACAGAAGAAGAAGAGAGAGAGGCATCATGGGAAAAACCCGGATGGCTCTAGTTGCGCCATCTACCGTAAAAAGGAGAAGGCAGTGAATTGTAACCGAAGCTTTTAATTAATTCTTTCTCAGATTCCCTAACGAATGACCATTTGTATATAATCAATATTTAATTGAGTTAATCATTCAACTGATAATAAAGTTCTAAAAACTATAAAATTAGTGTATTATCATCAAGAATATACGAGTATCCAAAATTTCAAAGCTTCAGGAAATGAGTGAAAAATCTATTAAAAATTCCTTCGTTGCAAACATGAAACAAATGGAGTTAAAGAAAAGCGTACAATAAAGTATTAATAGTATACAAATAATATCAAATATGAATAGCAGGCAATATGAATGCACGACTCATATTATCTTAAAAAATGTAAAATAAACAGTTTAAAAATTAAGTCTGTTGCATAAAGTTACAAGTATTACCAAAGATGATACACTTTTGTAGTAATGCATATTAATAAAAAGAAAAAAAAAATTTTTAATTATATGAATTCCTAAAACTGTTCTTGATCGCATTTTCGATTCATTATGACATCTTTAGAAACTGTGGATGAGGATTTACTGAATTTTTTTAATGTTTCAATGATGATTGTTTAAAAAATCTCCGCATATATTGGGTTATGTCAAGTTTAAATTGCCCGAATGTTAAGCGCATGCAACTTTTTTCATGTGTAATGAAATGCATGCTTAAAAAATTGCAAATTATATACGGATGATTAGATATGTAGTAAAATGTTGAAGTCCTTAAAAATCGCATCAGAACTTGTTTCGCATTACAATTAATTAAAATTCTTCTGATGCAGTAGTGGTTGTGATGTTTGAAATAGCTCAATAAAATTTCGTGTGCAAATTTAGCTGAATATTCAAACTTAAAAGTGAAGAACTCCACATCAGCTATGTGCTGAAGACAGAATTGCAGTTAAAAACAATTACGAGTTTATTAATCTTAATATAAATAAAAGTCATTGTGACTATGTTCCACATCTCCTTTTAAACCAATGGACTGTTCTCAACCAAATTTTGCACACTTTTTATTTAAGACAAGGGGCAGACACTTATGAACTTTTCAAAGTCCAAAAGTTAATTAAACAGCCAGTTAATTAGAAATTAACCGAAACCATTTTTCCGCCGTAACTTCGGAGGAAATTGTCCAACCAAAAATATTTTTATACCATCTTAAAGTTCAAACGTTTACCTTTTCAATGATACTAATATTATATCTGTGACATTTTTCCTTCAATTTCTATTAATTTTTTAAAGTTTAATAAATGTTAATTATGTGCAGACGGTTTTGAAATAACGCAAATTTGCAGCTACTCCGTTGCTAGGCAACGGTTAGACTTTGAATTAATTTACCTTTATTTTTGAACTTTTTGTTTATTTTTATATGTTTTATATAAGAAGAGAGTCAACCTTCAACTTTTAGAAGCTCCAAATCTTATTAAAATTTCAGTTAATGGAAAATTAAACAAGATTTTGGCATTTTCCATGATATTTTTCGAAAATATGTATTATGTCACAAAATTATTTTCACACATAATAAAAGTTTAAAAAACTAACTTTTCATGACACAACTTTCATTTCCGTTCAATTCGTTGTCCTCGTTTTAATAATTTTTCAAAAATTAAATTGTCTATAAAATTTACAATTTGTAACACTTTTTTTTATTGGTGAAGAACAAGAATACATAAGAATTGTTGCTAGATCACATTCGAAGAATTTTGGATGAAGGCGAATTTTATTTTTTGTTATTCATATTTATTCTAACGCATTTTCTCAATGAAAAATTTACTATGTAATTGTCCCAAAACATCTTTAAACATACATAAAATCTTTCTTATACTGCAAGATTTTTGAACAAAATTTGAAATACCTATGCAATAAATATTAATAACTTATGGAGAAAATTAGCTATCGGCGATTTTTAAAAATCGTCTGGTTCAACTGATATTCTCATTTTAATTAAAAAACTTTTCAGACGATAAAAGAATTTTGGGTATTGTAATTTTCTATACAAAAGTAGTTTTTTTAGCTCAAAAATATTAGACATGAAAGTATTTATATCCCGAGCAACGCCGGGCATAACAGCTAGTGTAAAATAAAACTCATTTAAGGAAACTGGTTAATACAACTTCACAGATTAGAAGTAACGACAAAACTACAGGAATGGTAAAAAGAACGTTAAGAACATTCACAATTAATTCATTAAACAAGAAATCTTTGTCCAAATAATCTTTTTTTAAAATATAGGAATAGACGTACTCGATGGAAGTTGAAAACAAATTAAAGATAGAACCGATTTCGATTGTAACGATTTTGACATCCGGTAGATGGCAGCACGTGATAACTCAAAGTAAATGGTTATATTAATTTGCAGAATTAATATGCCACGAATAAAATACTTAATTCTTTAAATAAATGAAGAAACAATACTATCTCTTAATAAGGCCTTTTTAATTATTGGTTATTATAATTGCTAGTAAAATTTGTTATCTGGCAAAGAAAGTTTAAGAAGAATAATAGTAAATAGTAATAGATAATAAAAACAATAATAGTAATAATAGTTAAAAAATAATAGTAAATAATAAAAGTAGTAAAATTATATAAAAGAGTAAACTGTGTCAAATCATATGGCTTAATGCTAATTTTTTTTTCATTTGTCTTTCCCTTATGTTCGAAGGAAATTAATTACAAAAAAGAAGATTTATCAACATTATCAATAAATATAAATGAAAAAAATCGAAGTAAAACTCGTCATTATTAACTTTTTAGTTTAATTTTCGAATTTTTTTTATTTTAGTGAACTTTTAGAATTTTTTTTATTGGCATATGAAAATTGTTTGTAATCCGGATTGATCACTTTAAAGCATTAAATTAATCAATTATTACCACTACTTTAACAATCAAATTATATCGGTTTCAGTTATTTTCTACGTAACTATTTAGAATAAGAGAAAACGTGAAAAATTTCTCTTTTTGGAGAGAAACTATTTCAAATATGCTGTAAAAGTGCATGCTATTATCGAAAAACAAAAACTGTGTTAAATGTATTGAAAAGTATAAGTTTTCTTATTCCATTTTTTTAAGAATGTTAAATGTAATTATTTAAAAGAAATATTATTGTTTTTCATCTTATTTTATAACTCCTCCGAACACGGAATAATAAGTCCGTTTAAAGATATTTATAACAAAATGACACAACATAATTCACAGAAATTTATTGCTTTCTTTAAATACAAGAAACGAACTAAATTTTGATGATTGTTTACTCCTTTTCTATCCTCAAAACTGTCACCATTTTCGATGCAGATGAAGAAAATGCGGATCCAGTTTCTGAAATGCAACACTTCTTTTCTTTCTTTTACCCTGAAAGTGGAATAAACCCAATTAGGAAAAACAGGGAAAAAATTTATTTTAAAAATGAAATCTGAAATAATATGAAAGAAGGACTAATAGTGCGGAAATGAAAGATTTCCAGGGGATAAAACGATTGATATAGATAATCTAAAAAAGTCATTGCATATTGTTACGAAAGTCTTTCTGTGGGTGTATGGTATAAACAGTCCAACACACCGGATAGTGGAGAGTGAAGGTTTATTTACAAATATGCAGGAAAACACAGCACAGGTACAGGAAACAATAGTTCTTGCACAGATCAGCAATGTAAACAGGCAGCAATTCACAGGTAATAACAGTTCCGCACTTTGATATTTAGCAACACAAACAATCAGCAAATAACTAATAACGACAATAACATCACTTTCAATAGCGCTCAGCTCACCAGCTTACTAGTCGCACAGCGGATAGCACTCTAAAGACGTTCGCGCTCCAAGGCTATCCCAGTCGATCAACACACCCCCGTCATCCAAGCGCTCTCCTTATATAGTTTCCCCGGCAGGCCGTGACATCACATGGAATGATCTAGTACATTCAAGCGTATCTTCTTTCCTAATAGAGATATCGAGAAGATTCCAGCACCTTTGAGATCCCATATTTCGTCGCCAAAGTCGCCAAATTTGTCGCCAAGGTCAGGGGACCAGACGTGGCTGCTGCTAGTCATCCCATACTTATCCCTGTAAAGCTCTCTTCCCAACCATAAGACTCGCATTGCTGGGAAGCGACTTTCCATGTTTGCAACAATATATATCTCTTATCCACTGAACCGTTCTTCTTTCTCTCATTCGAAATTAAATGTTTACGAAGACAGACGGAAACATTTCTTATTATTTGTAATTAAATGGCATCAGTACACATTTGTTTAAAAAGGTGTTTACTCTTTCGAACCAGAAAGCAGTGGAAAACTGTTTTAAAATGGTACTTTAGTGGAGAAAAAACGATATTTTTTAGGTAGATTCCTTATAGGAAGTCTACCTATTGCAATGGTTCTCATGACACGATTTCCGGAAAATTTCTGTAGATCACCCCTAGAACCCCAAACCACTCCCTTCGTTCAAAAGTCATTCAGTATTATTGTTATTGCATTATATATATTATTATTATTATTATATATATGGTTATTATTAGGATTATTATTGCATATATATATGTAATAATCTCAATTTTACTTTAAATTCTAATATTATATATTTAAAAAAATACAATATTAATGTATTCGAAAATCACTTTTCTTAAAATCCAGTTTCATTTTATTTCCTGCGCTGAAGGTATATTAAATCTCTCGTTTGGTATATTTATTACTAAAAGAATATTTTAATCGCTTCCACGCGCACACATAAATCGCGAATTTGGCGTCCTTTTGGCGCCAGACTTTTTCCTAAAACTCTTACGTAATTTAGTAAAAATAGCTAATATTCCCTTCACTTTGATCACGTGTCTATATGTTAAATCCCTACCTGAAGAAATGCAGGGATTTTCTGTTAGCTTTCATCTTGAAACTCTCATACTATCTGGACGTTATATTCCGCCACTCTCGTAATATGTTGAAAAATGAATAATAAATAAAAAAAATAGCTCTTTATTCGGCCTTTTAATGACTACAACAACGAAAACATTTCATGTATATGCGATAATAATTTCGTTGGTGTAGTCGTTAAGTAATGAACAGGCCGAGTAAATAACTATTTTTTCCTTTATTGGTCAAAGTTATGATGAGAGTGCCGAAATATACGTACATCTCGTATAAAAGTTTTAAGGAAAAAACGAACAAACAAATCCCTGCGTTCTCTCAGATAGGGGATTAACATACAGACACGGGATAAAATGAAGGGAATATTAGCTATTTCTAGCAAATTACGTAGGTATTTTAGGGAAAAGTCTGGCGCCAACAAGTCGCCGAGTCAAGATTTTCTGTGGGCGCGTGAAAGCAATTAAAATATTAATTTAGTAATAAATATGCCAAAATGCGTGATTGAATATACCTCCAGCGCGGGAAGTAAAACGAAACTGGAGTTTAAGAAAAGTGATTTTGGAATACATTAATAATGCATTAAGATTTTTTAAATATATAATATACACCATTCATCAGTCACTCACAACTGTTTGGGAATCTGTATACTTCGAAGCAAGGGATCAGAGGTGGTGAGCCTTCGGCTCAAGTACTCTGCTAACTGCTCGTCTCTCGTCGTCGTCGTAGAATTTAAAGTAAAATTAAGTAAGAATATCACACACACAATATTACAATTGAAATTAAAATTAAGTAAAATTATCACACACACACACATGTATGCCCACGTATCTTGAGAACACGATTACTGGAGTAATTTTGATTTGATTTTAACCAACGTGGGATATGTTGTAAGGATAGTGAAAATCTCGTTCGAGTTCGTAGATGGGCTATCCAGCTCAAAGGGGGTGAGAAATGGTGGGGGTTGAAATTTTTATTTCCCCATAATTCCTTTACAATTGAAAATAGAAAGAAAATTCAAATTACGCGAATTATCACCTTATTATAATGAACAATTTTTGTACTGAAAATTTTTTTGATAGCTGCAATTGCTTAGAAGTTATGAACCAAAAAGTGATCCTCCCAACTTAAAGTACCTTTCAACCTATGCATGTTACCCCTTGTTGGAAAGCTCTCGCCATTTGCCCTCTCTTCCACCTGCTTTCATTCTCGCAGTTCCAATCCTTATGAAAACAGAGGGCGAAATGTTCTTTTCCTTATGTCTCCGCGTTAAAGGAATCTACCTGTGCCTTCCGGCTTGCCGACGGGGATCTTTTTCTTCAATTCCTACTATTAGTTCCCACTCTCCCTATATCTTGTTCAAATTTTGCAATCGATTTTAAACTAACTTCCCGATGAGCTGGAGACTTGAAACTTTGAACACAGCTCACAACTAGATGACAATGCAATATTGATTCGCTTTCTTGTCTGTCATTTCATATTTTGCATGCGCAGTACGTTTTTCATTATATCTCGAAAACTATTAACATTACAGACTTGGTTCTTGGATATATGGTTGACCCATAGGATCATCGAAGCATCTCCATATTTTAGCCATATCTATGCGCATGCGCAGTACATTTTTCATTATATCTCGAATCGCCTAAGTAGGAATTGACATTAAAATTGTTTTTTATATTACTTGTCTCATCTGAAACGCTTTTACTTTTAACAATTCAGCGTTCATTTTCCTCATCCATCACTATTTGTACTGACTTAATAGCATTATGAGAAACTGTAACATATGAAGAAGATTTTTCATTACACTTCCAGCTCCATCTTACCTGGAAGGGCAAATTGATGCTCCCTATGACGGCTGGGGGCGCCAAACCGGCAGCCAGTGCCGCTCCCACAAGCCCGATACCCAGTGGTATCTTTAGCAGTTTCAGCACAGACTTGGCTTTCAGGGCTTTCAGAGCAAGACCAGCGGATCCAGCCACGCCCACAGCTGGTAGTGGATTGCTGCCGTATGCCTGATAATCGTCCGGACGTCCCGGATAGTCGTAGTAAGCAGGACTTTCCTGGTAGTCGTAGTAGAAGTTTCCCCCACTGCGCTTCTGAATGTGGCTGGAGTGAGAGTCTACAGATGTCGTGGTATCTTTGATATCTGAAATGAAATGTTCAAATTGTTCTTGCAATAGTTTCTATGATGGTCATTCTGATATTTCTTATTTGTATATTGTTTATTTCTCCAGTATTCCAGTTTCTTTAGAAATTAAGACTGAACAATGAATAGGTTTAAGGAATCCATCAGATGAACTTCATCAAGGCGTCACTCATCTGAGTGGATTCAAAATAAGAAACTACAGGAATGCTCTTCTGTATGAGACTCCGACAAAAGTAAAGAAAAGTCAAGTGACTCCTTGATAAAGTTGATTCAGCGACACATTTGTTCGTCAACATATTCTGAACAATGATTGTTAGGTCCATTCGCAACCAAAATTCGCTCCATCGAAATTCTGATTTTAATTTTTAATTCGAATCTCGCAATGGCAGTGTTAATATTATCGTCATATTTAAATGAGTTAATAAAAAATTTATTTGTTTGCATAATTCTCTACACACACAAGCACCACAAACTATACAATCTTCGATAATTTTTAATAAAAATTGAACCATTTTTATATTGTCTCCACCTCTGTGCCATATGCGAATCACGAAACTGCACCACTAATTCGAGAATCAGAAATAACTTTCCTCAACCCGTAGGTTGATTCTTTGGATAGTTCTCATCAAATAATTCAATTTTAATATAAGTTTCATCCAAAGATTTTTGTCTCTATTTTTATTTTTGTAGAAATTAGCCGCATATTTTTAAATTATCAAGCTTAATCATGCTGTACATTAAACAAAGATTTCAGAATTAAGTTCTTTTCTGCTTTATTCAGTATAATTGTCAATTATTTTTGCTTTGAGTCTTCATTTCAAAATTTATGCTAAGCTTTAATATGACAGCCTTCTGAATTTTTCATTATTTTTCTGATTTCATTAGTTTTTGTGTATAACCTAAGTATTTTTGAAAGCGCATGAAAATTTTAAATCAAGGTTCACAATAGTTTCCGAGTTTATCCCTCCGTGTGAGGCTTAAGTTTTAGTGTTTCTACTCGACTCACGGGAAAAAAACATCTCAGATTTTAATTCACTTTTTAACAGAAAATATTAGAAAATCAAAATTAATTAAATTCACTTCCAGAAAATCAATAATAAAAACACCAAACTCCCTTTCATAATGGTATTAATCTGATAGATTCATGCCTTCAGAGAATCCACAAAAGTGGAATTAAATAATACTTTAACCCTTCAACCGGCTGAAACGTAGAAAGTCGCTATCTGATGACTATTCTAAAACCGGCTCCGTCGCAGAAAGTCGTTCTTCGATTACTACTCTTAAACCGGTTCAGGCGTAGAAAGTTGCTCTCTGTTTATTACCCGAAAACCGGCTCCGAAACATTTGCGTTCACCATGTAGCTACAGAGAGGCCGTTTTCAAATCATTCAGCTGAAATATTTTTGCCGTTAAAAGGGTTAATTTCATTGTTTAATTTGAGGAAGAAATTAAAAAAAGAATCTTACTTGTTGATTTCATTTCCTGGCAGAAGACCACCTTCACGAGGAAGAGATTTCCGATGATCGGAAATAGGTTGCGGAGAAGCATTCTAGGGATTAAAAAAAATGGGAAATCTTAAGCACAAGAAAAGGATTTCATCATTGTGAGTTTCATTACTGTTATAAGTGGCAAAATACTGGGATTAAAATCTGAGCTAAAAAAATCGCGAATTATGATTCTTTTATTTACATAAACAAAAAGTTTCCTCCATCTTTCTCTATTTTAGTCCAGAACAAAACTTATTTTGCATCATTTTGTGAATTTATCGACAGTATTTTTCCCTACATTATTTAGACTATAAACTTTTTATGTGTTTTGCTGGCATTTACATTTTTTTCCCCTTATAACTTTTGTTTATTTATTTTTTTTTTCAATTTTTGGAATTCATTTCTTTTCTCTCAATTATTTTTGGGTCAGACCCTTTTGTTTTTTTAACTGTTCGAAATTTGTGCGCTTTATATGTTGTGTAATAGTTTGCGTATTTGTGAGCTTTTAATTGATTTTTGAGTGCTTTAATATTTTTTTTCATTTTCCCCACCTTGTACTCCATTTCTCGTTATTATTCATTTTTTTTGTTGTGTATATGTGACCAGTTATATTGCATCTATATCTTTAAAAAAATATTATGTTTCGTTATCTATTCCCCTTGTTTATTCGCTTCATTGCTTAATATCATTCATGTATTCGCATGGATGTGACCAATTTATTATATATTTGTTTCTTTTTTTTCTCTTCCTCCTTTTCTGTTTGGAATTTGCATTTGTTTCATTTATTTTGAAGCTTCCTTCACCCCTTTTTTGTGTCATTTACTTACCTCTTTTTAATTTTATCATATACTTTTTTACATGGCTCTTTTCCTCCGTTTTTCTCCCTCTGGCTGCCTAGTTTGGCGCTTTTTTCCAAATCTCGTAGCCATCCAAGATGGCGGACTTTTGGCGAGTGTTTTATAGTTGGCGTGATTTTTGCTAACTTGGCGGGAAACCGCACATCAAACTTAAGTCTTACCATTATTTACTCAAAATATTTTTTGTGTCAGCATTTGTAAGCATATATATTATAACACCCATTATATCGTATTCAATATCCGTTTGAAGGCATTTTTCTCTAAAATTTCTAGTTTTATTATTAGACCAGCAATTTGAAATATAATTAACAATTTAAGTCAACGCTTCTATATGTACTTGCTCCTAGTAAAGCATTTGATTACATAATGTTTAATATAAAATATAGTGAAATAATAATTGAAAAAACCCTTTTTGTATTGAATACAAATATGTTCATCTATACTCATCAGCTGAATTTTTATCGATACTACATTCATTGTTTAACTTGATTTAATTATGCACTCTTTCTGCAAGGTATTTATTTCTCTCTTTCTCTCTGTGAGTATTTTTTGTTAATAAAATGTTGATTAACCTCCATCACATTTGTGACAGAATTTATGTATAGATTTATTCAATAAGCTTTTAGTTCATGTGTATTAAAGCAACTAGCAAATATTAATATTTTATACACATATCTTTAGACAATAGGAAATTCATAACGAGTTCATAAAAAATAAAACCTTTTCGTGTCGGTAACAGATAACAAAAATAATAATTTTCTCTTTCATCTGTCAGTGACAAGATATAATTTTTCTTCCATTCCTTCAATCAACAGCAGAAAATAATAAAAGAAACAAAGCACAAACTATGCAAAAAGAAAAAATGTGAACAAAAAGACTAAAAGGAAAGGATGGAAGATATGATGAAAAATACAAATTTCTTAAGAAACAAAACACGAACTAAGCAACAAAAAAAAAAAA
>BGPR01007232.1:51745-72847 GCA_013235015.1 Araneus ventricosus | reverse complement strand
ATTTCATTTTATTAAAAATTTTATATTTCGCTGTGCTATGTTTTCTACTCAATCAATCTCTAATATTTCCGTTCCTGAACAATGTATATTTGCACCGAATTTTCTACAAAATTTTCAGATATTTTGAAGAGAAGAAGTTTTTGTTTTTTTGAAGACAAATATTTGCTGTGAGACGCCTCAGACCCCCCAGGGAGCATCCCCCCTTTCCGTCTGCCGTCTGTGATTTCTTCTTTTTCTGTCTCGACTTTTCTTTGAGGCCTTCGGTTTCAGCGACAGCAAGAAAATAATCTGAGTAAATACGATTAACAAAGTTACAAAAAACAGGCATTAATCATTAATGTAAGATTGAGTAAGACCAATTAATTAACGAGACTGGGAAAACATATTTATATTTTTGTATCATGTTTTTATGGCTAAAATTTATCTAAAATATATTTTTTTGATTCCCTATGAAATATACGCTCTATTTATTTCTGCTTTTCTGCCAGGTTAAATTAAACTTCCTGTTATGTTAATTGAATTTGTTGTTATGTATGATAGTTTATTTTTTATATAGCAACAACATTTCGCTTCAGGTTCTCTGTTTTGCCTAGGTAGACAATTTAAACGATCTTAAAGGATATTGTAAGGAAATATTTGGGGAATTTAAAGGGAGTTGGAACCCTTAGTCCGAAAATGTTAAATTGGTCACTTTGATGTAACTTTTCTCAAAATCTGTTATAGATTCATGTTTGAAATTTTTTATACAAGTAAAGTACATTTTTCTCATTATACTAAAATGATTTTTTTTAAGTTCAAAAATTTATTTTTTACAAACTGTTTTGCGTCAGAACAAAAAATATTGAATTGACCACTTCGATGTACCTTCTCTCAAAATCTGTCAGAGATTTATGTTTAGAATTATTTATACAAGTAAAGTACATTTTTCTCATCATATTAAAATGATTTTAATTCAAAAATTTCTTTTTTACAAATTTTTTTGTGTCAAAACAAAAAAAATGTTAAATTGGCCAGTTCGATGTACCTTTTATCAAAATCTGTTATAGATACATGTTTGAATTTTCTTTATAGAGGTAAAGTTCCTTTCTCATTATATTGAAATGAGCTTTTGGTTCATTTTTAATTTTTTATAAATTTACAAAATATTTAATTAGACATAGTGAAATTTTACCCTATTTTGACACAAAAAATTGTAAAAAATAAAGGCCTGAGTTTTTTTTAAGAAAACGCTCATTTCAATATAATGAAAAAGGTGTTCTTTACTTGTATAAGAAGTTTCAAACATGTCTCTATAACAGATTTTCAGAAAAGGTACATCGAAATGGCCAATTTCACATTTTTTTGTTTTGACCCAAAAATTTGCAAAAAATAAATTTTTGAATTTTTTTAACTATTATATTATTATTATTGTATATTATTATTACCTAATATTGTATTTGTAAACTGTCTCCCATACCAGACCAGTGGAATAGATTTAACACTCACAAGGTCTGGGTATATCATGTATGTGCGGCGTAATCGGGCCTTTAATACGCGATTTAAAATAAGGTTCTGCCTTTTCACAGTTTTAAAATCAAAATTATGCAAAATACTAGAGTGACACATTTGTTTTTCTTACAAGCAATAACATTTATGCAAAATGAATTATCACGTCTGCAACTATTATGTTGTAATGGAATGACACCTCTGGGTTTTCAGAAGCAAATAATTATTTAACTTTTGATTTTATTATAACGAGAGTTTTTGACGTAGACTTAGGTCTCTCCATAGTGGTCTAATGGTGTGTCGGGAAAGAGAAAAAGTATGACGCTTTTCGTGCGCAAGTTAAACGCTTATAGCTCTGCAACCAAATAACATAGCCAGTTGGTTTTAATTTCATTTAACAGAAAAAGTGGGACATTGAAGATTGCTGAAAGAATTTTAGAATTTAGAATTACGGTTTAGTCACAGTCAAACTGAAAATTTTATGAAAATAATGAAAAATGTTGATGACATCACAGCAACGTATGCGCGCGCACGCATAGTATCCAAGTTTATTAGACAATTCATTCATCTATCTTACGTTCATGCGAAATATTACTCCAGAATTGTTCAATTACGTCGAATTTCTTGGGAAAGTTAAACGCTTATAGCTCCGCAACCAAATAACAGATAGAGTTGATTTTAGTTTCATTTAACAGAAAAAAGCAGACATTAAAGATTGCAGAAAGAATTTTTGAATTTGTAATTATGGTTTAGTCACAGTCGAGTTGTAAAAATGGTGAAAATCACGAAGAATTTTACATAGATAGAGTCACATAGTCACACTAGACTAATAGTTACTATAGACTATAAAGTTAATAGTCACATAGAGCTGCTTTAGTCACAGAAAGTCACGGTTGAGTAAGGTAAGTAAGTCTACGCCTCACAATCCCAGCGGTCGTTTCGCAGAGACAGTCTACCGTCGAGTTTTTATTTTTGGAATTGCGCTGACACCTAGATACGTTCCTAATAGATTAAATCTGACATTTCACCAGTATGTGTTCACTTATGTTCTTGTTTTGGAAATCACGCTTCGTGACAAAATTTTAATCCTTCTAGATAAATATAAAATACTGAGTGAGTTTTAAAATAATTGAAATAACATTTGAATTGTTACATCTAACTATGAACAAACCATCCCTGTCCTTCCTAGGCATGCGGAGTTTTTGAATAAGCGGCGCTACTTCAACAGTCGGGAATTGGAATCGGAGCCACGTAGTCAGCATCGGCCACGGCCCAGCCCCTCCGTAAGGCGGTAGGTTCCTTCATCGGAGCTCAGCCCTCATACCATTAGTGGACCCCAGGGGAAGCGAGACCCTGCTTACTTTTCCGGCAGCCTCCCATCCACGTGCACGTGCTTCCCCCTCGGAGGAAAGTTGTTACAGATAAGTGCAACAATTTTTCTTTTTTTAAGGAATTGTTTTCAGAGAAGGAATTTATTGGACATAGTTTTCGAAAACAGAACCTTCAGGAGTAATACAATAGGGCAACCTAATCAAAAAGTTATCATACACGTATTAAGAATTTCCCCAGATAGCATGTACACTTGTAGCAAGTATGATTTTTCTTGATATTAGCTTGTCATGACAAACTTTATTCTTCAACCTTGCAGCAAACTTCCTGCAAAGTAACAAAGCGTAATCGACCAACCCACTTTCAAAACAAGTTTGCTGTGAAGTTGTTGTGACAAACTTCACATCACGATTGCAAAACTAGTTTTCTGCCAGGTTGATACAGTACATTTATACACCACGACCTGGATACAGTTGTATATATCTGGTTTTGATCTTTGTTTCTGTTTTTAAGAAAAACATCCTATTTTTAATAGCATGTCATAGACCGTCTTTCTTTATATTAATTCAATAAATTAATGATAATTTGTTAAAAACTAACTAGGTCTTTTTATTTCAAAAAATTGAAATATTCTCCATCTTTTTACTAAATATATAACTCGCACTTTAAAGAAAACTATATATCGCCTTTTTCTTAATGTTGAAATTTTAACATTCATAAACAAAATTAAACCTAAAAAAAGTCAATGTTTGTTGAAAAATAAAACCTACATTTTCTCCCATATTTTTAAAAGTAATTACTTTTGAACCATAATTTCATAATTTATTCTAATAGCAAAACGTAGTTATTAGCGAAGATCGCTCTCCCTCTGACTTCAAATCATTTTCTCAACTTAAAATTTTATAAAAATTAATGAAATGAAGCAAACAGTTTAAAATAAAGTTTATGCTCCAGACGAGATGTTTCTCGCGTTTTTTCGTCTACAAAGTTATTAATGGTTCAATTGATTGTAATAATATAATGAGCTCTATAGATTTCGCTGTGCCCGCTAGATTTTTAAGAAACCATAGTTCCTTTCAAAATTTATATTCAAAATTTAATTATATTAACAGGTTCTCGTTATATATGTTTTATAAAATTTTTAATGAGGTTTCTGATGAATTTGACATTTTTAATATGTCTCTTGGTGCTTTTAAATCGAAATGTTTGCATCTTTTAAATACATGATGTGTTTTATTTTGCCTTTTTATTTTAGACTTTTATGCGTTTTGACTTTCCATGTTCTTATGTAATCGACCATTTTTTAATGTCTTTTACAGGTTTCTATGTTTTTGGCGCCGTGTTTGAATTTATTTTTTCTCAAGTGTGTATTTACGTTTTAAACTCCTGGTGTGTTTTCAGAAGACAAGGTACTTGCGTGTTTTGACTTTTTAACCCTTGCCTTTTGGAAATGGTCTTTTAATTTTTTAAAAAGACTTTTAGTATCATATTGTATTTTAGTGCTTTTGTGATTATGTGTTTTCGTTTTTAATTATTTATACATTTGCAAAAGTTTTATGATTTTGTGTATTCTCTGTGTTCCACTTTTTGTTTTCTAGTGCATTTTTGTGTTCTCTCTTTGTGACTTTTGTTCTTTGTATGTTTGTTGTGTGTTTATAGCACTCTGTAAATGGAGTTTTCTCTCTAGTGTGCTTTTCTTTAAATAAATAAATAAAACATGTAGATGAGCGATCTATTAGATCTATCTTCTATCTTCTGCTATCAGAGTCCCGCTGGCTGAGTGGATAAGGCGACTGGCCATGAAGTGGGTTGTCGGGGGTTCGAATTCGAGGTTTGTTTGCTTACTCTGTTTTTGCTATAGTTTGCAATGAGTTTGACGCGACAAATTAGTGATGAGTTTGACGCGTGGTGACTAACTCGTTTGCGTTAACTTCTTTCAAACTTGCTGCAAATTAAAATTTCTATCTGGGTTATGCTTCCAAATGAGTCAGTTATGGCATTTTTGAGACGCATTAGGTTTTCCCCCATCATCTATACCAATTTTTTTAAATGAACCCGGACCACATGGAAATCGCATGGATTGATGTCTGGCGAATAAGGTGGCTAATTCAATGCACTAGAATAGAGATTTGAAAGGTAGGGTGGCTCTAGAAGGCTTGAGCAGAATTTTGAATTATAAAGTCCACTTCCGCAGAACTAGTGTTGCATTTCCACCACATAAATACTAATTTTTAACTATAAAATTATGACTCTCGGCTGAACATAATGATATGAAAAACATTTTGGAAATAAGTGGAAGTAACTTCAAAAGTTCCTTTTATGCCTTATCTCATTGCACGCATTTGTAGCGACATCTAGCGAGACTCAGAGAAGTTATTTCTGTTCAGAAATGAAGGCTAATTAAAATTCCCTCTGCGTTATTACCCTTTCTATCAGCCTCCTGGTGTATATAAATGAAACATAAGTTTAAAAAAGAGTCGATAAGAATTTGTGCAGAAACGGGTTTACAAGCCGGAATGGATGTGTTTTCAATTTTAATTTTTGTCTCACTTTTTTTGTCAATTTCCTTTATGGTTAGAATCAGCTAGCAGGTCATCCAACCGAAATTAATTTAATAACTTATTTTGTTTCTATTAGAAAATCTATTTTCTCCCTTATGAACGATTCAAATATAGTTAAAATGTAACAAACTGTTCAAATATATTATCAAAATGTGTTCAATAATTTTAGAATAACATTCAAAAACATTGAGCCAGTTGAAATAAGAAAAGCCACATTTTCATCTTTTGGGAACACCGCTTGGAAGCTTTCTATGGAAGTTTCGACACGCACACCGAAAGTCGTTCTTTGTTCCGAATGTTTTCCTTTCGCTGTTTGTTGTGATCCATATAGAAGCGAAGCAATCAACAGAACGGGAAATCGCGTGACTTGAGAGAGATATCGAGAAACAGGGACACGATTAGGGATATAAGCCAAAAATGAATAAAATAAAACTAAATAAAAATTATGCAGCAATGAACAAACTTGGTAAAAGGACTTTCTATGTTTATTTCTTAAAAATTCCGTGGCTTAAATTCGTTTCAAGTTTTAACGACTACCTCAAAAAAGTTTCCACTCTGAGACAAAATAAAAGTTTTTCGTTTCTGTACTTTGTTGTATAATTCCACATAATTTTATTACTTATAAATTGTGATCAAAAATAATTTTGATTTTTAACAGTCATTTAAAAATATTTCAAATTGCTTTTACACTTGACTATTTGTCTTTGAGGATTTTTTATAATGCTAATTTTTTATTTTCTGGTTATCTGATGGTAATTTTAATTGTGATACTAGTAACGGGCGTTAGAATAAATGCAATAGCTAAAAAGGTTTTTATTTCCCTCTTATGTATAGTACCTCACACAGCTAGTTATATTATATTATATTATATTATATTATATTATATTATATTATATTGTATATTATGTATATTATATTATATTATATTATATTATATTATATTATATTATATTATATTATATTATATTATATTATATTATATTATATTATATTATATTATATTATATTATATTATATTATATTATATTATATTATATTATATTATATTATATTATATTATATTATTTTATTATATTATATTATATAAATTATATTATATTATATTATATTATATTATATTATATTATATTATATTATATTATATAAAAGGAAATAAGCCCGACATAATGCGTTTCAGAAGAGCGCAACATTTGTTTGCTTATCGTCAGCTACGGAGCTGAATTTCATTAACGGAATAGGCAAGAATAAGAAAGTAGGTATACAAGAGACCTTTAAAAAGGTTCTTAATTTCGATATTGAAGTTAATTTTAAAAATTATGATTCTCTTATATATATATTCATTTTCAAAGTATTGATTTGTTCTTATTATTAAATTTTTCCACATTGCAGGAAAAAATACTGTTGTCAGAAACATTATCATTACTTTAAAAACTTTTCATTAACTTTAAAATGTTATGATGTTCTTTTAGACGTATGCTTTATCCCTTCTAAATAAAAGGACCAAGATCATCTATTTGCAAATTTTTGTCTTCGAAAATGCAGGTTGTAGATTCGATCTTACCGCAAATCTATTTGTACACGGGTCAGTATGTCTTCTCAAAACATGCTTTAATTTTTTTTTATTAAATTCCGCTAATTTATTACGGATTAGTTAAATAGATCGTTGTTTTGTTATAGATTTAATTCCACGTATAATTTGAGTTACAAGTTATAAAGTTTATTTTGATCATCACAAGAATTATCTCTATAATAATTAATAAATAATTAATTTATTTATTTAATTATTACTCTATGAGATCAATTTCTTCAATTTAAATGCATTACCAGGACAAGATGAATTGCATCGCGATTTTCCATGACTAGTCTGATGAAATGAGTAATATAAAAAAGATTGCACGTATGTAAAATCTATATAAATAGAATAAATTTAAAAAAACAATGAGAAAACACTTTTATTAGTGCATTAAAAAAATTGGATTTTTTTCCATTTTAATTATTTTCCGCCTTAACTTTTAATTATTATAAATATTATAGTATCTTGTAAGAAACGTCTTCTCAAATTCACTACTAGCTAATCCCCACGTATAGAATCATAATTTAATTACATTATTCGATTAACACGCGATTAAATTCTGAAAATATTAAGACTGTGTATCGTTATTCAGAACACTCATGCATACAAAATTTGAAAACTTTATAAAATAAGGACATGAATGAAATTCGATCACAAAATGTTTATCTTTATAAAAATGAAGCAAGGCTAGTTAAATAAAAAGATGTAAAAACAAAGATAAATATTTATGAAAAAGTATAATGATTTCATTTTCGGATAGTCTTTTATGATAGCTTGTGTAAAATCCTAATAGCTTTTTCAAACTAAATTTTACATTCTATTTAATCCTTATGATAATAAAAACTACATATAGATAAAATAAAGCCATCAATGCATTGTGCAGTGCACGCAAGCTCTAAAGATTAACAATGAGACTTAATTTATTTTTTAATCCTCCCTCCATAAGTTTGTTTTATTATATGAACTCCCTGGCTCTCTCAGACAAAAGTTAAGAAAACGCGCAAAAAGTATTCTCATGATACTAAATCGGCTTAGGAGCTGATTATTTTAAATGATGTTTTTTCTTTTCACCCTAAAAATACAAAACCAGAGAAAAAGAGCTGGGAGAAGAAAAAGTATAATGATTTAATTCCTCGAAATCAGTGGCAATATAAAAAGAAAAAAAGTTTTTTTCGAAAAGAGCAGGTGCTGTGATTTCCATAAAAAGAGGGAAAGAAATCCCCCGAGTTGCTACAAAGAATTCCCCGGCTTCCACCCTAATCCGCTTTCCCGGCCGAAAGAAATGCGACTGGCGCAAAAGTCAAACGCGCGACTTAAGGAACGTTCGACTTTTTCTTTCTTTTTCTGTTTACAAAACCTTTAAGAGAATAGCTCACCCCTTTCTCCTCTCTTTTCTGAATATAAATGAATAGGGATTTTTCTTTATTTTTCTGGGGGAATTTTTCCCGTATTACTTCTCGTAGACAAAACGGGTCTGGTTCTTTTTCCCCAATCTTAGACTTTTTCCTTGTGGCTTAGGCATATTCCCTATTCACGTCTGAGTTTTCAATTTATTTCCCAGAAGTGATGTTTGGGTGGAGATATGCGCACGTTTGGAAGGTGGTTTAGAAAATTATGGAGCAAAAAATCTGTTGCAAGTTTCCTTGTTGTTTGCCAAATAACGTACAGGATACGCTTCGGTACATTTCCTTGCTGTTTGCCAAATCACGTACAGGATACGCTTCGGTACATTTCCTTTTTGTTTGCCAAATCACGTACAGGATGCGCTTCGGTACATTCAAAACTTTTGACAGTAATTCATGAATAGAACTTCAGGATTTTTTTATATGAGAAGACTTGCTATTACAATTTCATGGACGTATTATATCAAGAATTGCCATTTAGTTGAGTCAATTCCTGATAGTCCAGTTTCGAATTAATAGTCAACCGGTTGGAATCCTATTCCAACAAAAAATTCGCCGGGTATGTATAAGTGGTGCACTTTAATCTTCTCATGTTTTGTATGTTTTTGTTAAGTTTGATACATTTTAAAATAGAGTCCAGGTGTTTTACAGAATCTGTGACTTTTTGTAATGGTCTTGTCTATAATATTGTTACGAATCTGAAATACTGTTTTCCTGCCAAGTTAGTCATATGGCAGGAAAGTGAGTGATAGAGAGGTTTCTACTGTAGCCATTGAACCCCGACCTCGGCGACATATTGAAGCTTCTACAAAATGCAAGAATTATGGTCCTAACTCTATTAGGAACGGCGATATGGTGAACCTTCGAGAGAATTCTATGTGATGTATATCTCGGCTAAATAACTGATGTATAAAGAATGATGTGTAATGACTGCCTCGCGATCTTTGTTAATGGGTTCCATGTGTTTGGAGGGGTTGAGTGGTAGGTTAGAGGGAGAAACCCGGAAAATTGACTAATTAATAACGATTGCATTAACACTTTTTCCTCATGTGGCGCACTGTATACGCCAGGCCGTGCCTTTGAGTTTTAATTAAATTATCCTAAAATAAATAGCGTTGCAAATATTTGCCTTTCCGCCAGCCAGTACAAGCTGCGACGAAATGCAGTAATGTAGTCTTCATGGCAATTCATTAAATAGTTAAGTTCTTATTGATTAAAAACTATAATGGGCATAATTATCCATCGCGCAACCAGGTGGCGCTGCATACCCTCTCTCCGGATATGTTGACAAGTGAACTCCGATAATAAGACACGCTGACAGTCTCATTTTAATTGAAAATAATGTTGTTGACAATAAAAGGATTTTGTGTATTATAATATTGTATAGAAAACATTTTTGTACTAAAGTATTATTATATATATTTAAAAGTTATAAGCATGGAAATATTTTCCGATAATATGACACGCTGAAAAGTTTGGAGGTTGCCATTCGATTCGGCAAGATCGCCGTGTTAAAATAAAGCAGATATTCATAAATAATTTGTAGCTAGATAAATCTACTACGAGGTTTAAAAATCGTTTTGGACAGCTGACAGTCTCGGTTTTATTGAAAATAAAGTTGTTGACAATAAAAGGATTTTGTGCACTATAATATTGTATCGAAAAACATTTTTACTAAGATGTTATTATATACATAATTTGTACTAAGATGTTATTATATATATTTAAGAAATATAGGCATGAAAATATTTTCATACCGAGCAACTCCGGTCTAGTCTGTGTATAAAGAACGGTCTAGCCTGTCTATAGGGAGTCTAGTGTATACAATACAAGTCTGTATATCTAGTCTGTATATTAGGAACGTATGTGAGCAATATTTGCCTGTTCTCACAAGGGAGTAAGGAAACGATTTTAAACTTGTTTGAAGCCACATTTGTTGCCAAATGCAATCGGAATTCTAAAACCTTATGACAATTTAAAAGATACTTGAGACCTTCATTTTGAAGAATTTCATAAATAATCCCATTATTAAAAGGATACTACACAAAAGAGCTATTAGAATTTTGCAACCCCAAATTTGTCTTCCATAACCCCACTTCGTGTTGCGAACCACCTAGGACGCCCTGTTGCAAACTAGTATTAATTTTAATTTTGTATCATTTTATTTATACAACTTTTTGCAAACTTCAAAGAGAATACACACAATACTATTATTATACATTACCTTTATAAGCAGATAAAACTAAGTGAACTCCTATTGAGACGTTTGAACATATCATAGAAAACATTTTACCTGGAATAGATAAGAAAAATACTTTAAGCATCAAAAACTCTATAAAAATGCTTTGAAATTTATTAAGTCACACTTCACAATCCATCATTTGACATATTAACATTTGCACAAAAATTAGATAGCAGTTGTAAATCACTTTGGCAATTCTAAGATGTCATATTCATCATAGAATTTTTATAAACATTCTACAGGTTTTATATAGTTAGAAAGATATAGTTAAAAAGTTGTTTAACCAAACGTCCGTCGTGAGCGCGGTTAAGAGTAAATTAAATACTTCTGAGTCGAATATCCTCTTGTTGGTGTAGTGGGAAAGGCTTGTGAATATGAAACGCTGGATAAGATATCTTCATCTCACCACGGTTTTAAATTAAGACGTCTCTATGCAGGATAAATATTTATCTATGTTAAATTTCAAAATTTTTAGTCCTCTATGATGGGTGTTTCAAAAAGAATGACTGGATTTGAAGAGTAATAATTTTTTTACGAAATACACGAAAAATAATGGAAAAAATTGCATATCACTCAGAAAATATTGAAGTTTCTTTGGGGCATGTAAACAATAAACAAGAAAAATATAGCAAATTTAAAAAAAAAATTAAAGCTTTTTTTACAAAGAAAGCAAAATTTAAAACTAGAACAAGAAAAAATATTATAATTGCCATACAATAAAATT
Source organism: Araneus ventricosus (assembly GCA_013235015.1). Lineage (NCBI taxonomy): Eukaryota > Metazoa > Arthropoda > Arachnida > Araneae > Araneidae > Araneus > Araneus ventricosus. The sequence continues at coordinate 61,530 of BGPR01007232.1, read as the reverse complement.
AAAAGAACAAAAGAATTTTTTTGAAGAAAGAAATAAAGTTAGAATAATTGCAAAAAATTACGACAATGTTTAAGAAGCGCGCAATTGCAGCAACTAAACAAAAAACAAAGAACAGTAGACAGATAATAATCATACAAATACAGCCAAAAGTAAAAACTGAAGGTAATAAAATCAATCCTAGAGTAATTCGAAGGTAACGAAAATAGAAAACAAGACGAGGAATCCATTCAAGCTCACTTTTTCAAGGGCTAAGAACTTTTCGAAATGGATTCAGAAGAATGTTTGGGAAATTTTCTGTAAGAAGCAAGCTTTAAGCTAAACAAAGCTTCTCATAGCCCGAACTCCCCAAACACAGATTCCAAGGAGGCAAATCTACAAGATTAAACATAAATTTCATTGTTCATTGTTCATCAGTTTCATTGGCGTTGTTAAAAGTGTTTTATGTGTCTACCAACTGCAGCACTGATTAACTATTTCGCGTTCATTGGTTTCGCAGTGAAACCACATATTGAGCAGTTTTTTACTGCGCATGGGTGACACGCAGCATAATTTTTCTTTCATAACTTGAGAGACAGATATAAAGGTCAACTTATATAAAAATTCCAGTTCAATACCGTTAGTATTCACCAAGATATCGGCATTGCAAGAGCTAAATTGCTTTTGATCTCTAAGAGGAACCAAATGATATAGTCTCTAGCACATTTTGATATATTTTAAAATTGAATCTTCGAAAGCAATAATGAATTTAATGAATTTTGAATATCCTGAATACTCACGTATACTTATAACATAAATACAAAATTTAAATTGCATTTCAATTATAACTTATATTATAACTTATTAAGAGGAAAAATACCTCTTTACCATTCATTGGTTTCACTGTGAAACCACACATTAAGCAATTTTTTACTGTGCATGGGTGACATGCTGCGTAATTTTTCTTTCATAACTTAAGAGACAGATCTAAAGGTCAATTTGTATACAAATTCCACTTCAATACCGTTAGTATTCACAAAGATATCGGCATTGCAAAAGCTAAATTGCTTTTGATCTCCAAGAGAAACAAAATGATATGGTTTCTTGCACAATTTGATATATTTTAAAATTGAATCTTTGAAAGTAATAATGAATTTTGAATATCCTGGATATTCACGTATACTTATAAAATAAATAATTTAAATTGGATTTCGAATATAACTTATTAAGTGGAAAAGTAGCAAGTTACCATTCATTGGTTTCACTGGGAAACCACAAATTTCTGGAAAATAAAAAGTGCTAATTTTTTTTCCTTTACATATCTATGATCAGCTACATGTCTAATACTAATTTGAAACAAATTTAGTAATTTTCAAAACGAGACATGTTGTGAACTTGAAAAGTTTAAATCCAGACGATAGCTTAATTCGTCCCACACTTTTGCCAGGATATTGGTATCGACGGAATTGAAAGCCCCTGATATCTATCTATCTCCATCACCTACGGACCTCGACGAAGTGAAAGAAAACATATCAGTGGCCGTAAATTCCATCGGTACCAATACTTTAGAAAAAGTGCACGACGAATTAAGAGATCATTTCGATGTTATTCGTGCTGTTGTTGGTGGACACATGGAACTTTTATAATAACACTGATGATACTTCTATATTTTGAAAGTAACGTTCAGTTTCTTCCATTATCTTTCGTGTTTTTCATAAATCGTTATTAACCCTCCAGTGGGCACGCCTGCGCAAGTTTTACGACAAATGGAATTTTTCATACCCTGTTCTCACATTCGTGGTCAAAACTGTCTGAAGATCATTGCTATTCCTTCATGCGACCCCTCTCTTAAGGATTAAATGGGATTTTCCGAGATTCAATGGGATTTCATACTGTTTTATGTTTCTGTCGTAAAGTTTACGCAATGCGCCCGCTCGTGTAATTTGATAATTTTTTGCACGTCTTAAAGTTTCAGTTTGGTAATTATATATCCAGTGTGCATTATGGCGGTTTAATATTTCATTTTACATTCTAAAAATATTTTAATGTGTAATAAGCCTGCTAATAATCCACCAAGTCGAAGAATTTCTTGAAAAACTTAGCACACAATCCTATGAAAAAACACTTCACTACTCGAGCCCAAAAAATCTGATCATCGCCATATGACATTGCCATGTCTTTAAGTCTAAATTATACATCACAACCTGAAAAAGCAAGTGAACAACCACCAGCATCATTAAGAAGAACTTATAGTTTGTGTTTGAATGAAAGAAAACGATAATCAAAATCCATGAAATGCAGTAGGTGCAATATATAGTATACTTGTAAGGTTGATTGGTTGGTTGTTTGGGGTTTAATGGCGCAAGAGCCATTTTTGGCTAAACTGCGCCAATCAAATAGTAAAATTCAACACAGTTGTACTAAAATTTTGAAAATCAATGAAAATGTGAAAAGGAAATTGTTCGAAATGATTCAGATGTAAAAAAGCAAAAAAAAAACAAGTTAAAAGGTCTACATGTTCATAAAAAACCCAATGGTCTTTAAAAAGTTAAAAATGTTTGGGTGGTGTTTTTCACCCACCAAGTCTTGCAAGGTAACAGACGATGAATGGAAATGGTCAACACGATGAGATTTAAAAGATGGACATTCAATTAAAATGTGATGAACAGTAAAATTCTGATGACACGTGGGACAAACTGGTGCCCTTTCGCCAAAAATGAGGTGCTTGTGTGTGAAGCGAGTATGCCCTATACGGTGGCGAGTCAGTTTGACATCAACCTGTCGTATAGGCAAAATGGGCCACAAACCAATGGAGGGTTTGACGGAATGCAGTTTGTTATTGGTTAAAATATCCCATTTCTGCTGCCAAAGAGAGAATAAGCGAGAAACGAAAAACTTTTTAATATCCACATAAGGAAGTGCTCGCGGAAGAAAAGCTGAGGCAAATTTTGCAATAGCATCAGCTGTTTCATTACCAGAAATCCCTACATGACTCGGAACCCAACAGAAAATAATATTAAAGCTCTTATTCCGAAGAAACTGTAAAATAGATAAAATTTCTAAACCAACCGGATGCATTTGAGTGTCATAATGAGAAAGAGTTTCCAAAGCACTCATGCTATCAGTATAAATAATAAAGTTGCGCTGGCTAGAAGGCGAAATTTCCTGGAGAGCACAGAAAATTGCCACTAACTCAGCAGTAAAAACAGAGCAAAAATTATGCAGACGGTAGCTCAGTGTATCAGATGGAGAAACTACACCACAACCAACATGTCCATCAGATTTCGAACCGTCTGTAAAAATTGGTAGGAAAGAGGAATACTGATAGCGATGGTGATGAAAAAGTTGTTGTAAAGTAACCGGGGCAGTTGAAGATTTATCAAATCCTGAGAATGGATTTAAAAATGAAAATTACGGGATTTCCCAAGGTGGAAACGTAAAGAAATCAGAGAGCTGAACAGAAACATTATTTAAGTCCGAGTCATGTAGAAGCATTTTGGTTCTCTCTCAAAAGGGCAGAATATGAGAGGAACGAGCAGCATAGAGTCTGTGGAGAAAAGCTGGAAATGTTAATTGACTTATTGGGTGCTTTGGCACAGATTGTTCTCTAAAGAAATACAAGGCGGAAATTTTTTGTCTCCTTAAATGAAGCGGTAGTTGGTGACAAATAACGTACAGGCTTTCCACTGGAGAGGTACGGAATGCTCCAGAGCAGATCCTTAAAGCAGAGTGGTGGATGGTATCCAATCGCCGCAAAACAGTAGCTCGGGCGGTACCATACACCATGCATCCATAATCAATACTGGAGAGAATGACTGCTTGGTAAATACGGAGAAGGGAGGTTCGATCGGCACCCCAAGATGTTCTGGAGAGGACCTTTAAAATGTTCAAAGATCTCTCACACTTCTTCCGCAGATGCAAGATATGCGGAAGGAAGGTGAGTTTACGATCGAAAATTACTCCCAAAAACCATATTTCATTCCCCACTGGAATAGGCGCATTTCGAATCTGAATATTTGGATCCAGATGAATGTTGCGCTTACTGCAAAAATGGACACAACGACTCTTCTCTGCAGAAATAGTGTGTCCATTCTTATCGCACCAAGCTACGAGCTTATTCACCGCATGTTGTAGTTGTCTCTCTATCATGTTCATATTACTACCTTGGCATGAGATCTGCAGATCATCAACATAAAGGCTTCCATGGACATATGATGGTAAAAAATTCAAGATTTGACTAAGATGAATTATAAAAACTGTGACACTGAGGACGCTGCCTTGTGGAACACCCTCAGTTTGAATAAAATGATTAGAATAAAAGTTCCCCATACGAACTCGAGAAATTCGATGAGATAAAAAGTTCCTTAAAAAGATGGGTAAGATTCTCCTAAAACCAATGTTAAAAAGTGTTAAAAGTATGCCATATCGCCAAGTACGGTCGTATGCTTTCTCTATATCAAAGAATATAGAGACAAGGTGGTTTCTCCTGACAAACGCGTTGCGTATTTGGGTTTCCAGCAGAACGAGGTTGTCAACAGTAGACCGTCCTCTACGGAAACCACTCTGCAACAGGGGAATGCAACCTTGTTTCTCCAATTCATAGATAAGACGAGCATTGACCATGCGTTCAAAAGTCTTGCATAGACAGCTCGTCAGAGCAATTGGTCTGTAGTGCAGAGGATTGGAAGGATCTTTGCCAGGTTTTACGATTGGAATCACAGTAGATTCATGCCATTGTGAAGGGTACTTCTGCTCAGTCCAAATTCTGTTAAATAAAAATAACAGATGGGAAAGGGAAGTGGTATTCAAATGGCGAAGCATATTATATGTGATTCCATCTGGACCGGGACTTGTGTTGTGTGCCCGAGACAAAGCGGTTTCCAATTCAAACATCCTGAACTCAGAATTGTATGGAAGGGTACTGCGGGCAGTAAAACGCAAAGGCGTTCGCTCTGCGCGATTCTTAATCGCCACAAATTCAGAGCTATAAGAATCAGTAGCGGAGACTTTTGCAAACGCGTGCCCGAGAGTATTGGCTATGTCTAATGGAGCGGAATGCGTCACATTTCCTGTATTTAAAACAGGAAAGGAAAATTCATGATATATTCCATTTGCAGCCTTGACCTTTTTCCACAATTGTTTACTAGAAATAGAGGATGTGATAGATGAAACAAAATTTATCCAAGATTCCCTCTGACTACGACGGCGTATGCGACGAGCAAGGGCTTTGGCACGCTTAAAAGCGACATGATTTTCTGTCGTCGGATACCTTCTAAAAATGTTCCAGCGTTTCTTTTCCTCCCTGCGACTGTCACGACAAGCTTCATTCCACCACGGTCTACGAAATTTTCTTAGCCGTGGGGAACTTTTAGGAATGGTATTGTTTGCGGCATTTATTAAACAATCAATGACATTTTGTACTGCTGCCGTAATGTCTGCAGTACTGACCATAGAATCAGTGATATCTGCCAGTTGCATGAAATGACCCCAATCTGCCCGCTGGAATAGATACCGTGGTGGATATTGAATCGCACCACCACTATCAGCATAGGAGACTATTATGGGAAAGTGATCACTGTTGCAGAGATCACTTCCTACGGTGAAATGCAGCAACGGCAGAAGTGTAGGGGAACAAATGGCCAGATTGAGACTGTGGAAGGTGCGTGTGGGTTCGTGGAAGTAAGTTTTCTCATCATTATTGAGCAGACAGAGACAGTTATTGGAAATTAACCGTTCTATCTGTCGCCCACGAGAATTGGTGACATCCGAACCCCACAAAGTACTATGTCCATTGAAATCGCCCAGCAGAATAAATGGTGTAGGAAGCTGGTCCACTAAGGTTTCGATATCCTGTTGACTAACTACATCGTGAGGTGGCAAATAAACGCAGCAGACTGTAACCAAAGTTCGAGCATGAACTTGAACAGCCACAGCCTGCAGAGAAGTGTGCAAAGTAAGAGGCGTGCTCGGGTATAAATTAGAAGTAAGGATACAAACACCACCAGAGTGATTACTACCAGTGGCTGTATCCTTCCGAACACTGTTATAGCCACGCAGTTTAAGAGGGATATTGGACGACAAGAAGGTTTCTTGAAGTCCAATGCAAACAGGATTAAAAACGTTAATTAAACCTTTGAGGTCCTGTAATTTGGACCGAATGCCGCGACAGTTCCATGAAAGAAAAGTACCCATTAAGAGAGTGTTGGAGGATTAGAAGTAGGAACACAAGGTGGAGTTTCCGACGCATCACAATTCATCTGAAAATCTTCATCCTCATCTGATGGATGAAGTTTGAGATCGCGGACTTGGGGTACACCACCAAAAATGGACGGCAAGTCCTTGTGGACTATCCCCGATCCGCAAGTCCCAGAGCGACGGAATTGTGGTGAGCAGAATTTTTAAGTGTTGCAGGGAGATCCTTCTGAGAAAGTCCACGTTTGGCTTGTTTAAGCTTCTGTGACTTCTCAGATTTCGATCTTGCCCTGTTTTTTTGTGTATTTGATACCTCAGGAGCACTGGTGATAGTTAAGTCAGAGTCAGCGTCTGAGGAGTTTCTTCACTCGACTCTGAATTCGAGTTGGTCGTTTCAGCTGTGGATATTTTATTTTTATAAGTTTTGTTTTTTAAAAGTTTATATTTATCCTTTTCAGTGGCAGACGTTTGAGGAGATGTTTTCCAAAATTTCGTGGCAGTGTTGGCTTTGATTTTGTTATTGTTTGCCGATAGATTTTTAGAAGCTGTTTTAGGTTTTTTCTTCCTGTTTACTATTGTAAATCCGGATGAATCTTGTGAATCTGGTAGAACTTCAGAGGTTGGAGAGCTGGAATAAGGCAAGATCTTTTTATTTTTAGTGCCAGATGAAGATGCTATTGCAACAGGTTCAGGAAATTTTGAAGTGGAGGGGAAATTTGACATTGTAACTAAATGGTTGCAATGAGAACAGTTGGTGGTCTGATAGACGGGATGGTTTTTTTCGACGACAGAAGCGTAGCTCTTACCATCAGGTGGTGCTTGCGCTTTAACTAGTCGTCGGGCTTCAGGAAATGAAATGTTGTTTTGGTACTTGGTAGCAACAACTTCTTTCTGTTGCTTCCATTTAGGGCAGGAACGCGAGAAAGAAGTGTGCTGACCTTGACAATTGACGCATTTTTCAACGGCAGTGCATCCAGTGCTCTCGTGGCCAGCCACTGCACAACGGGCGCAAGTAAGTGTCCCGCGGCAGTTGGTTTTGGAGTGGCCAAAACGCTGGCACTTAAAACACCTTAATGGATTGGGAATATACGGCCTTACGGAACAGCGAACGTATCCAGCCTTTATATATTCCGGCAATCGAGGTGTATTAAATGTCAATATGAAATGCTTGGTAGGCACAAGTTCACCGTCTCGACGAATGTTAATGCGCCGCACATCCTTAACACCTTGACCCCTCAATTCCTGTGTTATTTCCTCAATGGGGAGATTGAGGAGCCTTCCACAGGTAATGACGCCTTTTGATGAGTTAAGGGTCTCATGTGGCTTGACAGATACAGATATTGTTGAGAGGGAATGCAATTTAAGTATTTGTTGTGCTTGCTTGCTAGAGGCAACCTTAACAAGCAAGTCACCTGAACGCATTAATTTTGTTGATTTGACAATTCCAACACTGCCAGTGATGGCTTTCTCAACGAGAAAAGGAGAAACAGTAGCAAAATTTTCATGTTTATCAGTGACACGCTTTATGACGAAAAAAGAATCAAAGTATTGAATAGAAGAAGATTGCCCACTGAAGGGAGGTTTCTTTACAGGACCCATGCAAAGTAAATATGTTATTCGGGACCCGACGGCACCGCCCACCACGGAGCCCTACAAGGGAAGGCAGTTATCGGCTCTGAAAAATCCCAGCCTCGACACTTACCTTGGTGCTAGCCGGGACCTATACGCTCAGAGTCACCTCCAGGAACGTTGACCACCCTTAACGCCAAGCCCCAGAGAATGACTCTTTCGCTTGATCCCCTTGAGCAGACCAGCCAAGTGGCTGGGATACCGGCCGATTGATACACCAGGGACCTAAAAGTACCACCCGTCTAATGGGACGCCACGCACGGCCAACACATGGGGGTAATTTACTGTCCACGAGAAGCAAGAAGCAAACAGAGCGGCAACTGCTTCTTATGGAGAGCTCCCTCGCCTACCCTCGAGGGAAAGAAGAAAATAGCAAAAAACTCAAGGGGAGACAAAATACGGAAGGAGAAGTAGACACTAGGGTACCTCGGGGTCGTGAAGCCCGTCACATCTAGAGAAGATGTGCCCCTGAGGGGAGTATACTTGTAAGCGCCACTCTCTAGCAAAAGTTCAGTGTTTCGAATGCAAGGATAATGGTTAGAAACTAAGAAGAAAGTCTTTGTTGTACAATCTTTAAAGTTTTGTATTATAATCTTTTTCATTATATTCTTAATACATTTTATAAAATAATATTATTAAACCTCATTACTTTTTTTGATTTCAGCAAAACTTCAGATTTTGCAAATAATATTGAAATTAATTTTCACTCTTGATGAATAGATTTGCTTTTCTGACGTGTCTCTTATTACCATTATGAAATAACTTAGAACTGCCTTAGTAAAAATGAAGAAAACTATTGTGTCGTAAAAAGTACGACACGCGCCTTCTCATGCAAAAAATTATAGCGCGCCCGCTAGAAGGTTAAGATTGGAAATCCAGTAATTCCTTTTGAAACATCCTGTATTATGTAAAATTCTTTTAAATATATTTACATCTTTTCTTAAATACATTCCGCAATCCTCTATTTAAATCTTTTGCTAGTCATCTCTTTTTTTATCATCATTACAGAAGAGCGAGATTGCTTGTAAAACATCTCCCTGATAAATAGAGTCCGGGTTAATGATCCATTTAAAGCCGGACGCATCCGGGATTTCAATCTAAATAAACAGCGCTGTTAGCATCGGGGATCTGGACGATAAACAAAGCCTCTAATGACGAAAAATAGCCGCTCATCAACGCAAAAAAGGCGTCTAATTGAAACGGATGAAAACAGTCTGCTCACAGTTAATTATCTGGGGAGCCAGCGGTCTATCTGGGCAGACAAATCCAATAAACGTGCTTCATAATGAAAACAGCTAGTTGTTATATACGATATCCCATTTACGAGGACAAATAAAATGTTTTGTTACTTTTATATAGTATAAGTTTTATAGATGGAGAAAAAATTGAAACGATATCGTATAAACCCACACAAAAAGCAAAAAAATCTGTCGCCAGTCGAAATGACAGAAATATTTGCAATGCCGGAAAAAAAGTGGAACAATTAATTTTTCCTTGAAAATTGTATCACTTGTGACAAAGTTACTTGCTCTGAATTGGGTATTCATTAAAAATATTACAATAAGCTGTAACTATACAATAATAGTTTCTTACGGAAAATCATGTTAAAATCGAAGCAAAATCTTAAGTGCTACAAGTTTTACAAATACATCAATTTAAGCTTTGAAAAGACAGTATGAAGACGCAGACGAATTATTTTATTTTGTATAAAATGCTTATTAATATCATCAGATAAAAATAAACTAGATTTTCAAAAATATTTAGGAAATCGCGAATTCATGAATGATATTTAAATTATTGTTAAACGATCTATATATAAAGTAATAATAGCATAGTACAGAATTACTGCATATTCTCTTTAAATATCAACAGGAATCAAAATAAATTTGAAGTAATAACCACACAATATAAAACCAAAAAATAACAAAAATTAACACAATAATTGTATTATTAACGCGCGAATGAAGCAGCAACCAAAATAACAATGA
>BGPR01007232.1:28481-46358 GCA_013235015.1 Araneus ventricosus | reverse complement strand
AGTTTTAACGCGAAGACTGTTTCATAGATGTATCAGATAACTGAAATGGTCACGCAGGAACACCACACTATTAAACCTTTCCTTAATGGATGGTACAGATGCTGTTCCATTATATTTCTTACTTCTATGTCTCGGGTAGTACCCATCCCAATAGCATAAATTACTGTACGATATAGTTAGGATATTATATATTGTACAATATAGTAAATACAACATATTTGTACTATTAGGACTATTGTACTTTGCACGTAGGAGTTTTGTACTTAGAGTAGAATTTGGAATTTTCTTAGAAATAGTCTTAATGATAATATTTTTGGCATAGAAATACTTTTAGAATGCCAGAAAGGATCGCAGTTGCAAACATAAATTGTAGTGCTCTTTTCTAGAAAAATGATTCTCAACAATATTGGTGAAGGTTTCTGAACTATATGCAAGTGAAATTGATATGTAAAGGGTTAGATGCAATTATGTGCAGTGGTTGATTGATTCACGAACATAATCCATCCAAAAACGATGTTCGCTAGCCGAACATCTGATGCAGGCTTTTGAATCGCATGCAAAAGAAATTGATACGTAAAGGATTACATGTAATTATGTACAGTGGTTGATTAGTTAAATAATTTGTCCAAAAACGATCCCTTTTCTGTTATAATATCGATTATTATATGTAGATTTAAAGTTAGATCTTGAATTTATGAAGATAAATGTGGTTTCGAGAAATGTCTGTACTTTACTAAGGGTTGACTAAAAACCAGTTTTGCTAGGTTTATGAACATTTTGCGAAAATCAATCTGTATTTATGATTTTATTGGGTAACAACCAATCGTAGAAAAACGCTGGTGTTGCGGTGAGTGTACGCACGACGAAACTTTTCTATGTAACTGAATGTATAATGGTAGAATCAGACTCTCTCTCTCTGTTTCTTTTTCTTTCTCTTCCTTCCCCCAAATGAAACAAATTATTTAAAAATTATATAACTATTTATTTATAATAATGATAATGATTTCAAATATATGTAAACTCATTATTTATTTATAATTTATGACTTAACCAAATTAAAAAATATAAGGCATACAATCAGTTATTGATTAAACATTTATTTATATTTTCATTAATCTGTACGTTGAAATAAAGAAAATCTAATCGAATCATCACATTATATCTCGAAATAATTAGTTTGTAATAACTCAAATATGATGCAAATGTCTACCATTCTATTTTATTAATACATCTGGAAAAACTGCATCAATGGTTGTATAAAACATTGTATGGACACTGCCGAATTACTGTTCACAGTTAAATTAAATTAATCAAAAAGAAATTTTACAAATGGCTGTGATCTTCTATCCGCAAAATTAACATTAAAATCTCCAGCCAAAATAATTGGTATTCCATGATACTTTTTTCCAATCCATCGAGCAACTACCTCATTATACTCTGCCAACACTCTCTTAAGGAATAGAATTATGTTATCAATTTTTTGAGTTGGTGAAATATAGATTATTGCCATGACTATTTTAACACCGTTCTCCAGTTTACATATAGATGCCTAAATGAATGCAGTCGATTCTCTAACAGAGCGCATGCGCGCATTCCGTATCAACACGCTTATACGCACAACCTACGAGAGTATAGGTATACGTGACCGCAATGATACGCCTGCTCTGATATGACAGCCTCAGATCTCGTGAAGGTCGGTTTTTCTATGCTGACTCCCCATTCCGTAGCCTGAGTTAAGAAGCTTCGCTTCAAATACAATATCTTAAAAAAATGTGTTACAAAATATTCAATCTAAACAATTTTATTTCAAAAGTATTAAAAGGTGAATGAAACGAAACCATGAGAGGTAAACGGGCATTTTATTCATAACTTTATGTGATTAAGGTAGGTGAGCCAAAGATAAATTTGTTTTACAATGTTGTAACTAATTACAGTTTCAACAGAAAAAAATAACTTTTACAGCTTTGATATTTTTATTTGATATTATTGATTAACTAAAATACTTAGCAGTGAACAGTGTTCGTGACGCAAACAGTGTGTAACAACTTCTAATGCAATTTTTAATCAGGAGACAATTTTTCTGCCATTCTAACAATATATTGAGAATTTTCAAGCAAATGTTACTAAATTGTTCTTCAATAACAATGAAATTTTTTCTATAATTTTTATTTACAACTTAATCTCCCTTTCATGAGTTATATTTGCAGTGATTCGTAAATTTATACAATTAGGCTACAAATTATTTGTGTTGTCAACATCCCCTTTTTCTAAACCTGCATCAAAGCCTGATCGGTGAATAAGGAATCAATGTATAGAGATTTTTTTTACTTCAGGCATAGCTAAACATTGTTTATTTAAAATTTAAATAAAAAATTAAGGCATCGTCGGCAATGGGATATCATTGATGCTCTTTTCCCTAACACCATTTTTTTCGATTTTATATTGCTAACAAATATAAATCACGTAACATATCATGCCTAGGCTAACTTAACCTAACTCAAGAGTCAATAAATCTACCTGTATTTTCATATCAATTGTCGAAAATGACAAACAAAAAATTCATGATGATTACATTCTGGCATCAGTAATTATTGTACACAAATAGAAACTGAAAATTTTAAATATAATACGTTCACACCAATAAACTGTTTTTGCTATTTTGTATATATGTTGCGATTAAATTTTAAAAAATCGATTAGTATGAATAATAGACAGTTATCATTAATAATAACCGATAAAAAAATCCTATTAGCTATTAATACAAGGAAAGTTCCGAAAGTAAGTTTCTTCATGCTTTATCGCAAGGATTATTACAATCCGAAACATACAATGGCATAACAAAAAACAAACATTTGGCTATTTTTCCACATATTCGCCACTGACATTGATACGTTTGTCGTTCCATGAAATTATATTCAAGAAACCATCGTGGTCAAAATCGGTGCCTAGCGGGCGAAGGGAATTCTTCACAGCCGACAGCACCTCTTCATTGCTTCGGAAGTGACATCCCGATAGTGCTGATTTCAATGCAGGAAAAAAGCGCAGATGGGTGCCGAAAGACTTCACGCTGATCACAAGTCTTCAAGAATGACAACAAGTCTCGAGAGGTTTTGTTCTTGGACGATAATGCAAGACCCCACGCAGCAAGGGGCATGAAAGAACACATTTGTCGCCTGGGATGGAAGAAAACTGGATCGCCCGACCTACAGACCCGATTTTGCTGCATCAGACTTTCACTTTCTTCCTCCATTGAAGCCAGCACTATCGGAACGTCTCTTCCGAAGCACTGAAGAGGTGCAGCAGGCTGGGAACTCCCTTCGCCCGCTGGGCACCGATTTTTACCAGGCTGGTTTCTTGAAATTGATTTCCCGGAACGTCAAATGATTCAATGTCGTGAGCAAATATGTAGAAAAATAGCCAAATGTTTGTTTTTTGATATGTCATTGTATGTTTCGGATTGTAATAAAGCTTCCTTGTGAAAAAGCATGACGAATCTTACTTTCGGAACATCTCTCGTAAAAACCGATTACTCGCATTCAATGTAACATATACACTTTGCTGAGCATTTGATATTAAAACCCCGACAAAACACTAAATCATTTTAGTTGGCAGAAGGTTAGATGTGCGAAGGTTTCGTACAAGTTTAATGGTTAGATAATGGTGTGAAAAGTTGAGAAATTAAATTTATGTAATAAATCCAATTCTGCATCATAGTTCCTGTTTAATAACAATATATATATTAAAACCATTAAAACTCAAATAACATTTTCATCATATACACCTATTAAATCATCTTTTAAACTTAAATATAATAAATTATATAACCTAATATTATTCACACAATGAAATACAGAAATCTAATAAGATTAAAAACTATTACTATTAAAAAGACAATCCAGATATGGAATTCCAACAATCAAATGCCAATCGACCTGAGGAATCGATTATGTCACATTATTTCGAAATTTATAGACGCCAACCTTCTGTGAGCGCCAATTGTTGGAAAAAAACAACACACACACACATATATATATATAAAAAATATATAACTTGTTTTATATGAACATACAAAAACAAAGTAAACAAGACATCTCAAAAGGCAATTCATAGACTAAAATTCATTAATTAAACAAAATAACCAAATCTAAAATAAAATCTAGAAAATTGAAGATACTATAGATACTAAGAGCAGAAGGAAAGTTTAAACATTTAGATGTTAATATATAATAAAAATAATCCATGCAGTTACAATTTATCGAAGACCATACAGAAGCCACCTTTCCAGTGAACATTGATACGAGAGAGAGTGAAAGAAAGAAAAGCAAGCCACAAACATTTCGAGTGAGGCAACGACATCATTCAATTTGTGTCTCGCAGCTCGCGTTTCCAGATGAAATGGCTTTTACAAGAGCATCTTCCCACAATCCCCAAAATGGATCGAGATTCCAAAACCACTTTAACTTTCGCGGAGATTTTTCGAATCCGACCCCGAAAAAGAATAGAATAGTTGAGCTCTCGTTCTAAAAGTCTATTCGGTCGGAGAAAGTCATTTCCAAGCGAGCGATCCGGAGTTTCATTTCCGTCTCAAAACGATGCTCGCGATGAATGAGGAGTTTCTTTTTATTTTTGTAGAGCATTTTTGTTATTACTATTCACAGCAAAGAAGAAGAGCTGCTCGTCTCTTCATTAAATAACATTTCCCGAGACTGGGGAAGATCTGGAGAGTGGCGCACGGATTTCGGAGCGGCTTTTGTTCTCAGTGAAATGTCTTCACTCGTGCCATCCGCTTCGTGCCTCCCCACGCAAAAGGAAAAAGAAGGATAAAGGACATTTTTTTCAAAAATGCGAGGAAACAGTTTGAATAAAAGTAGAATTGTAATTCATTACATAGCGTACTTGTAACTTGAAGTTGGCGATAATTTATAGTAGATAGAAATTTGAAGCATCCTTAGTTTCATTTAAGCTATGCTCTGAGAGAAAAAAAATAAATCTAGATTAGTTAAAGTAGATTATATTATAAAGTTTTAAGGCTGAGCATTCTCTTAGTCCTCAAGATTCACCTGTATGTAGACTGAGAAATTGTATTTGAAAGCATACGAACCCCTATACATTGTGTATTTCTTCATGAACGTCGATTCACGAATACAAGATAAAATGCAAATTTTCAATCGGCACTTTTTTGCTTAGTTTACCATCTTTATAAGAGAGCATTTTTTTAAATTCACACCTACTTTTAAGTATTTTTTTTCAAACTAGTGTGATATGAACTTTTCTAATACTTTCTATAAGGATTATGGTAATTTGCATACTCAAAGAGGTTCAGATCTCATTGAGTGCCATTTTTAATTCTGAATTGGAGATAGTGGGATATTGGAACGATGCAATTCCTATCCAAATGTTATCACACGCTTGTTCTACAAGATTAAGCTTAGAAGAATTAAGTCGTCTCTCAGAGCTTAGCAGTTTGGGTGCGCTTTTTAATCAATGAATATGAACTTAGGACCAATAGTAACCATGAAACAGGCCGAAGCAGTAACACATCCCCGCCTCAAAGATATGGAGGCTTGTGAAGCTGTACAGCATGTTGTTTGAGACCAACTTGACTTCCTCAGAAAAAATAATGCACTTTTGTGAAGTTCAACTTGTAAAAACAGGTGCCGCAATGTCTCCGTATAATGGTTACAGTGATCTCTCACATATGCGCGGGCGAAGGAGTCAGCGGAAAAAACGCGCATAAGTGAAAAATCACAAAGCGGAGCTTAAAAGTGAAACATCAGTACAGTGTGCATGTATTGTTAACTAATACTAAGTATATACTACTGAAAAATGTAAATAAGATGTTTCAAAATGCAAATACGTGTATAACTTCCGTTAATTATTTTTTTAAGAACAAAGAAAATGAAGATGCTCCCGATTTTTTAAAATCGCTCTCATTGTCGATTCTGGGACATTAAAATGCTCTGCTAAAACTTTTTTCGAGGTGCATAGATTTTCTTCGAATTTTTTAATAACATCCATTTTAAACGAAAGAGACAATTACGTTCTTTTCGCCATTTTAAAACGTAACCATCTAACCATAAATAAAACTCCACAGATGGTTCTTTAGTTAGCGATCAATGCCACGTGGTACATAATATACTAACCTCTCTAATTGGCTGCTGTATAAATGCGACTTTTACTGACGTCAATCACAAGAACCCCCTCGTACACCCCTGTGTATAAGTTAGAGGAATGTGTTCCTAGAATTTGAACAATAGAGGATGGGCTAAGGAATGCATTCCTAGGAGTAGAACAAAATTGAACAAAAGAAATTTTATAAGTTAGAGGAATGTGTTCCTAGAATCTGAAGAATAGAGGAAGGACGAGGGGATGCATTCTTAGAAGCAGAATAAAAAGTGTTTTTGTTCTGCTGGAAAAAACACTTTTTGAACTACGAAAATTTTTGCGACGCGCATAAGTGAGAGGTTCTTTTTCAGTGCGGTGCATAAATGAATAAGAGTTATCATTGTTTTCCTATATCCCTGGTCGGGACCGCGGAAAAAACGCGCATAAAAGAGAGCGCGTATAAGCGAGAGGTCACTGTTTTAATTTTTATGTTCTTTCATGCCTATGTTGGTATCCGTTTTAAATCTTTCTGTATTTGACTACATGACGAAAGTTCAAGTTATTTAACCAAGAATTTTCAATAATCTGTGATGCATAATTTGAAATCTGAATTTTTGGATTCATATTGTCCGATTGTAATAAGTATTTATAGTATATATATTCAATGCTTTGCATAGCACGTAGCAGATAGTGACAACTTTAGTTTTTTCAACTACAGTGAAGTCTCCCTATAACGAAATCGCTTGGTTCCAATTGAAAAAATTCGGTATAGAGAAAAGTTCGTTATACGGAGATTAGAGATTTTTGCAGTTATTTAAGTAAATGTTCCAAACTTTTCAATAGGTGCGATAAGTTCAAATGTATTTAATTATGATTTTCAATTAAAAATGAAGTAATATATATAAATTTGTTAAAATTATACTAATTTTTATTGTATAAATAAAATGCTCAAAAGTTGAGACAATTCACCAATTTAGAGAATAATTTGTACTAGTATGTACTTACGTTTATTTGACTTGAAAAATTCCGTTATTTTACATTTCTTTGCATTTCGTGATGTTAAATTTTTACTTTTTAAGAGTGAGTGGTTCCAGAAACAGGCACGTGTGAGCGAATTGGTTGCTCAGAAATTATCAACTTTCTGCAAAAATGACAAAAATCGAAAAGATAAAGGTCTGAAAATATTCGTTATAGGGAGACAACCACTTCGTTATATGGAGAATATTTTGAATGTTATTTAACATTCCGATTAAAAATTTCGATATAGGGAGAAATTCACTGTAGAGAGACTTCGTTGTAAGGAGACTATGTATTTCGTTTAATCTATGAAGAATAAGCTAAGTGTTATTTCTGTCTAATTCATGCTTCCGCGTAACCCAAATGAAAAAAATATTTAAAAGATGTTTCATCCCGATTATGTTTGAGATTTAACTTCGTACTTTACCACTCTCTATAGCCCTTCTAAATTACGCTAGTTAATTAGTAGTTGTTAATCTGAACTACTTCAAACTGAGCTTAATCGGAATGCAAACAAACTTTTTTGCGTACAACTCAAATATTTGCTCGGATTTCCCAGATTCTTTTCAGTCAATAAAGAGCAAAAATAACAGTCGTTTTTAAATAATTCATTAATTTTGAAAGCCAAATTTGCTTTGATTTCTGATTAATCCTCTATTATTATAATTAACACTGTTGGTCTTATATTCCTTTAATGTTAAATTGTTTTAGAGAAAGCGTGGTAGCAGTGTTATCGATTACACTCGTGATGCTTATTAAATATCTGAGATGCTTATCTTGAAATTTTAATTCTTTATTAAAATTCCTGAATTTAAAATGCAAGAAAAATTTTAAAACTAATTAATTACCTTTCTAAGAGTTCTTAATATTTTTGTAGTGCTATTTTATTTATAAAATAGTATTTGACGATTGTACTTTTTTCCATCCATTTTTTTCGCTACCTCGATCAACAAGCAATTAATATTTTGCTTAACGGTGATGGTAAAAATTGGAAATAGAGTATAAAAACAAAGGAAGGTTCATGGAAATAGACTATAAAAACAAAGGAATGTTCATGGAAATAGACTATGAAAACAAAGGAAGGCTCATGGAAATAGACTATGAAAGCAAAGGAAGGTTCCTGGAAATAGGCAATGGAAACAAAGGAAGGTTCAATTCAAATTACTTATAAGTGTTTCTGAAATGTTTGTTTCATTTAGCTGCAATCAGAACATCAGGCACTTATTTGCTTCTTATCAACGAATGAAAAGCCACGTTGAGTTGAAATAAATACTAATACGCTATATGCTTTAAATAAAAAGCCTCAGATTAGTCATCTTTTATTTTTAAATCCCCATAAAAGAAGACTTCTAAAATGTTTACAGTCTGTAATTTTTTTTATCAGTTTTAAAATTCAGTGGACATGGGAAATTTTGGTGGGCGTGCTAAAACCAAAGAGAGTGTGACATGATGATTATTTATTTGATGAGAATACAAATATCAAATCAAAGTTACTTTGAATATTTAATATTTCCTGTCTGGTATCTTTATTTAACTCGTCAACATTTACTTCAAAGGGAAAGAAAATTATACGAGTTTATATAATTAATCAATTATCTGTTTGTTAACAAAATAAACGCGGTAAAAATTCACTAGATTAATTAAGTTTTTCCTTCTAAATAGGAACTTAGGTGCTTTCGGAGAATATATTCAATGCAATATTCTCATATACATTCGCTAATGTCTTTGATCTTTTGATTTCGTCAGAAGAATTCAAAAGATGGAGAGAAAAATGTTGTTTTATTCAAAATAAGCATAAAATATTTAATTTGTTACGCGATTACTGTTGGCATAGATGTAAATGCAAAGGAATTTTAATTAAGCAACACTAATATGTAAAACTAAGCCACATTCTTTTGTTATAGCTGTAGAAACTTTAATGAAGCCACACTAATATGTTCTTTCTGATATTAAAGAACTAAAATACTTTACAAAGATTAGTAAATAACGTGGAAGAGAATATTAATTTCTGCAGATTATTATAACTAAGCCACATTCTTTTGTTATTGCTAGTTGTTATAGCTATAGAAACCTTAATGAAGCAACACTAATTTGTGCATTCTGATATTAAAGCACTAAAATACTTTACAAAGATTAGTAAATAACGTGGTAGAGGATATTAATTTCTACAGATAATTATAACTAAGCCACATTCTTTTGTTAATGTTAATTAAGCTGTAGAAACTTTCCTCGTCGATATATTTTTAATCCTTTTCAACCGCTCTGCATTGTGTAATCAGGCGTCAATTTGCAAACACGAACAGGAATTTTGTGTTTTACCAGACAAAGGATTAGATAATATTTGAATTTCCACAGAGAGGGAACAACCAGCACAATTTTCGATTTTTCTCTATTGTATAAGTATTTAATCAGCATAAAAATAAGCTCCAGTAATTCTCAATTCCTCGTCAAGAATAATAATTCGGTTTCAAAATCGCACTCATTATAAAACTTTTTTTTTCTTTCCCGAGTTCAAATCATTAATTTTGTTGCGACGCAAGAATTAAATCACATTACGAAATATGATTCCCTCATATCTTAAAACACATAATCTCCCTCTCTTAACTGCATTCATTTATGTTTAATTATGTACTTAGATAAAAATTAATCCACGTTTAATACTTTAAACAATTCGCGAAGCAAACTTATCGATTGAGGACAATTAAAGAGAATGGTTATTGCGGAGAAGGATTGAGAACTTAAAGTGAGATCAAGAAAATGAGTTATTTTTGCTAATGAAATTATATTTAACGACAAAACTTATGCTCCTGACGAAAGACAAAAATATAATTTAATGTATCAAATGAACCTTCATAAAATGTTTTGAAAATGGTACCGTAAGAAAGAAAACAAAACGATTTTGACATTTTTAACTGCATTCACCAAATGTCAATTATGAAACGCATTGGTTACAAAAATACGTCCCTTCTTAATTGTTATTAAATATTCCCATTTGTTGCAGTAGTTACCTGAATACTGATGGCTTCAATATTCCGATACTAGCACTTTTGGACGATTTTACTCCGGAAAGGGGTGACAGGCATTGAGTAAGATGAGCGCATTTACGGAGTTCTTTGTTAGGTCACGCTAAGAAAAATGTAAACATCTCCCCTTCATTTATCACCTCACCCCTATTTTGATGAAATCAACTCCGCCTGGTGCATGCGCAAAGGCGCGGAGTATTTTGGAATCCGAGAACTTACAACATTGTAGATTTCGTCTCATAGAGGGACGAGACTCAAGTTTGTGTGTAGTGCTGCTGAAGAATCCATTCAAGTTTAGGAACCATTTTTATTAGGCTACTTTCCACAGCACAGAACATTAAAGTTACAAGACACAAGACAAGACAGAGAACAACATCACGAGACAAGCACACAGACAAGAATGACAGAGAGGCATCATGGGAAAAAGATGGCTCCAGTAACGCCACCTACCTTAGAAAGGAGAAGGCAGCTGATTGTAACCGCTACAGTCTTAACTTATACAATTGACATACAATTTTTTTTCTACCACTTATTAAGAAAGACATGTTTAAGAGAGTTTGAAATATTCAGTTAATTTAATAAAATCTAAAATAAATCAAACCATCATATCAAATGCAATCAGATGCCATAAACATGTTTAAGCTAATGTTGTGGGAAAAATATAAGATTTTAGCTATATCTATACGGTTAACTATAACTATCTGGTTATGAGTTTATTTCACAGATACACAAAATTACGCGCAATCTTGCCTTTGAGATAAATTTGCGAAGGAAACATAATTATGTTTCGCATCCTCTGACAATGAATTTAACAATGACTAGCCAATGAATGGGATTTAATTTCTTTAGTTACTGAATCGATTTGGAAATTAGTAAAATTTAACTCATTTTTCGGGATAAGGCTTACTGACTGTAAAAAACATTAGCAACAATAGTCAAAGGCAACTGCACCCCCACCAAAGGTGCCGTCTTTTGACAAAATATCAGCATTTTGTTGTGGAGTGGCAAAACTTCAGGTGGAATTGTTGATGAGTAATAGAATACAGTATAATTTCAGCTTCAAAAAGTACTCACTAAAACGTTTTTGCCAATTACTCCTATTCCTTTCTGTATAATTTGCAAGCCATGAGCTTTAAATAGTTCTTTTGGCAAATCCATGGTAACAAATAGCTTGCACTCTAAAAGAAGACGTAAAACTAACTACCCGGGTAGTTTTAATGACAAAAGTCTCCGTTGAGCGGTAGATTCTGGAGTACATTTAGAACAAGTAGTGCTTCTGATAACATGGTACTTTTATATATACTTCTATGGAACAATTCGTTTTATATATTTTATATTAATAGAAAATTAAAATCCCTTCATCATTGAATATTTATACATTTTTCTCTTTATAAAACTAGATTTTCAATTAACATATTCGATTTGCTTATTCTTAAGAAACTAGAAAATCACCCGTCATGGTATGACGAGTGCAAAATGCCTCTTCATTCGAGAGATTTCCGTCAAATTTGAAGTGTTTAAATAGATATATGCGAGATAAATCTTTAACATTGATTGGAAACTAATAAAATAAAAATATGCATCGTGGCTATATCACGCGCATGATATACCACTGACGTAATTTACTACTTTCTATTAAAAAACGGAAAATAATTTGAAATGCATGATTATAATATAATTTAAAATGTCTCGTGAATTATTGATCATAGCCAAATAAATTTTATATCAATGGATAGAAAATTTTATTTCACTATTTTAGAGCTATTATATTTGAAATTAGAACGACAATTACTCTTTTAAATTTAAAATTACTGAAAGTTAGGTTCTCTAACAATGAAATAATGCTGTTTAATGCCTCGCAGTGCCATGGCGCGCGTTTTGTTGTTGGTGACATCAGAGCGTTACCGAGAGACAGAACTGGGATCTGTCACTTGCAGACAGAAAGTTTCACTGACTTATAAACACACTAATCCTCTAGAAATTTCTCAGCATCGAAGAATAAGTCAATTATTCCAGTCTTGAAACTCCATTAAATAGAGATGCACCGTCCAAAGAACAAATAAAGATTGTATCGTTCGTAGATTATTAACAATGAGGAATTCGACGCTGAATTCTTGCAAACTACTTTAAACTCGGGCAACCATTTTTCAAAAAGCATCTTCCCTCTCCAACCGTTGGTTCTGTTTCGAAGAAAGAAAGGACTTCTAATCTGTCTTCGGCGACAGTTAAACTTTGGAGTCAGTCCTGCGGCAGGACAAATTTCCGACGCGTCATTAGTCAAGCAGTTGACGAACTACTCAACTCCACTCCGAAGAACAGAGGAATTTTTAACGCTTGAGAAAGTCAACATTTCGGAGCGACATCGCTTCGGCGGAAAGAAGTAACAATTTAATTTTATTGGTTGGATAGAAATCCTTTTAAGTCGGAAAGTTTTTAACCAGAGGGGAAAACAAGCCATGTGTTTAAATTTGGCGTGTCTTTTTCCCTGCCATTTGTTTCCGTGACTGCGGGCGGTTGCATTAGGAAGGATTCGACGAAACGAGATATCTCGGATTATGGCGCCGCCTGTTAAAAGCTCTTACTTCGAGGCACACAAGCGGTGCTTGGATTGCTTTCAAAAAGAGAGGAATCGCTTTAAGGAGAAAACTAGAATAAGTTAGTGCCATTGAGGCTTGCTTGTCTGCTGGAACAACGTTAGTTATTCAGCTCGTAGGGATGGAAAAAGTATCAAGTTTCAATAGAACCGATCGTAATTACTTTTAAAATACCGCAAGAAAATAGGTACTATATTGAAAAGCATTCTTGTTGAAGCAGTGAACTGCTACAAAATGCTGGCAAATTTCTTTACGATGTAAAGCAAAGATATGTTTGTCTATCTGTAAGCGTTTTGTAGAAAAGACTTGAACCGAAATGTACGAAATTTTTCACAGATGTGCTTTGAATTCAGATAAAGTTTTCTTACCATCGAAATAAATTAATTAAAATTTAATACTTTTCTTAATAACTTGAGGGTTTTGTGTCAGTATTTTCAAAATTAATCATACTTTAAACAAACTTCCTACATAATCCTTATTAATTGGATTGCAGTTAATTGATTTTTATGACTGAATACATTCACGGTTAAATAATTCTACAATTACTTACACTTCTACGAATATATAATGTATGGTGTGTCGATAGAAGAACTTTTTACCCTTCCACCTTTTTATTCATCTTTTTTTTAATATTTGTATTTATTCTATAGAAGAACCCTTTTTTCAGCTGCTAATATCTTTGCCTGCGGCTGATATTACCGCTATTATTGGCTGAATGTCGAATGAAGTTTTCATTGCACTAAAATGTACTAAATATTTACTTACATGTCTTATTATCAATCTCATAAGTTTTTAGATTGACTACATTGTAATAATTTGAAAACACTCAATGCTTGAATTTTTCAATGTGCACTAAGCAGTGCCTTCCGTGAGCCTGATGTTTTAAATGTATCTAATCAAATCATTTTTTGTAACGCACGAGCTTGAAACCAGAAAAATATTGATTTTGCTCAGTAAACTTGCATTCGTCTTCCCCCAACGGGGCGTCCGAGGGAGGCAGGACCCCCCTTTCGGGGATTCTCAGTCCCCGTCAGGGCAAATTTTTACACCCCGTTCACATAACCGGCTATTCAACTATTGGTTAAATAAAGAGCTGGAGAAAATTTGAGAGGGTCATTATTACGCCCCTCCCCTTGCACAGCAAGTAGTTCCCCCTTGTCGGGAGACCCTGCTCCCTATCGGGCACACTTTAGCGCCCCACCTGGCTCACTTTTGTCTAATTTTGAGAAAAATCTGTAAGAAGACACAAAAATTAGTTTGATATTTTCTTATAATTATATATCAGAAGTTTTGAAAACTGCGAAATTTAGTGACTTGATCGTACAAAACCCGCTTCAAAATAACGAGGTGCGTCTCAAAGAACGTTCATATAGCTTCAAAATGGGGAATTAATCTATCGGCTAAATTAAACTTAACTGATATTTAACAAATATTTAATGACGCTTCTAAATTAAATAGTAGCGTGCATAACGTAATTGAATTTCACTAATTTATCAGTTAGAAATCCTTTAAGAGTATCGAAGATCTACTTCCACCAGACACAAACCTCAAAACAATGCTTCACGTGTTGTTGAAGCAACACCTGAAGTTGAGCAAGAACCTGCATGTGTATGCCAAGAGCTATGGACGCTCCAACGACCACATATGAAAACCTAAAATGCCACACAGAAGTAAAAAAAGACCGTTCTCGCATTTTCCACATGTGTACGAAATTTTACCTGAAGTCACACAGGTCTTAATGGAGTCTAAATTTGATACAGTGACAAAACTAGCCTTCACCGGCGTAACGCCTCACAGGCACACGCCTAAGCCCCATCAGTCTTACCCTGTACCGTCCTGCCCGCTATATTTCGCGCTAGCCCATCCCACTGGAGCCAAAAAGAGTACTGAACTATTTCGCTCGAACGAATCTTCCTTCCCCAAAAGGAAACGAAGTGAAGAGACTTGGGCTCCTTTCGCCGAGAAGATGGTTCTGAAGGCATATTTACGGATCCTACTATGGTTTGGATTGAGATCGCTTTTCATTGACTCTCAGCGTCACGTGACTTCGCTTGCTTCTGAATTATGTCATAGGAGCACGCTTAGTTTGGATTTCGATTTTTGTCTTAGCTATTGTATCATGGAAAAACCAAAATTATCTTTATCTTGAAGTTTAATGAAGTTTAATGTATGATGTAGTTTAATTTCACATTCATTCTGCCTTACAGTCCCAATTCTTTAATAGCTTTCATTCTTCGTGATTTTGAAGCAGTTCGCAGCTTTACCTTATTCTAGGAATTCATCAATTTCCCGAGTAAATAAAATGGGGAAAATACCTTATATTTTCCCTACTCCGGGTTGCATAAACTCACATTTAGACACAAAGCATTAAAATCTCCTGCTATATTATTAATCACACAGCAAACACAATCAAAAAATACAAAAACGAAATAAGAAACTGCTGCATATACACTACTTCTCGTGGGTTAAGGCGCATACAGGCAATATAGGCAATGGGAGAGCAGACCAACTGGCAAAAGACGCAACGCAACATGGGCAACCCTATTCACTTATTAAACTTCTTAAACCTCACATAAAAGGCCTCCTCCGGAAGAGCACGCTTGAGGAGTGGCAAACCTCATGGAAGAATGGCGATACAGGCAGGAAAATCTGTAACATCAAGCCCTCAGTTAGTCTCCGTCCCACTAACTGGATTAGAGAGGATGTTATCTTCTTCTGTCAACACATGGACCTTTCCCTGCCTACCTCAAAAGGTTTCACCTGCTTGACAGCGATTTTTGCAGCTGTGGTGGAATTGGCACGGCTCTTCACTATGCCACGGAGTGTATTTACACAGTGTCTTGGCATATGAGGAAGCCAGCGCCAAACTTCGAGCAAGAATGGCTGAAAAGAGTCGCCAATAACCTTGTCTCCAGGCATAAAATTCGTGGGATTATCAAATTCATGAGCGAAAACAGAGATCTTTTCCGGCCTCCCTAGCCTTCAACTTTCCAGCGAGCTGCACTTAGTAGCTCAATTACCGGACATTCCCCCTTCAAATAAAAGAAAGGTATTTCAACATCTGAAGAAAAGAAGTCTATTACGAATTAATAGTGTAAAAGTGATATGCCTGTACTGTACATAGTGTATATATTTCCTTCTTTTTGTTTATTTTGCTTTTCTTAAATAAAATTCTCGTGTCTTGCCCATCAAACCGTTCAGTGACCGGTTTGGTCACGGGTACGGGGGGTAAGAGACGGCGTTCTGTTCTGCATATACACTACTGTCCAAAACATTTTAGCAAATATGTACACATCACTTAAGCTTAATCATTAACTCTATAATAAACATATTATAAGCTAAATTAATAAAAAAAAGAAAAAGTTAAGTTTTCAAAGTTTAGTATAGTTTAGTTATATTAAGGTCACACTTTGAAGCAACACGAGGGGCTATTTTGGGACGGACTTTGTAATTTTGAACCGCGGTCAATGTAGCGTAGCATTAAGCGGGCATGGAGGTTCAGCAAGTTAAATGTTGTTGCCAGACTCTTCGGACATTAGAATGAAGATCATTTATTGTTCTGGAAAATACAGATGATTTTGAAGCATCTGAAAGGAAAAAGTTTCCATTTGATGTTATGTACGGAGAAATGGAAAAATGCAAATGAACAAGAGCAGGTATCTTTGTCGAAAGGTGTCAGCACGGGATAGCTCACCGTGGAGTGTGAGCAAAATTCCACTCCATAAAACAAAAAATACACTAACAGTATCAGTACGAGATATGCTCACCGTGGAGTGTGAGCAACATTCCACCCCATAAAACCAAAAACACACTAATAGTATCAGTACGGTATATGCTCACCGTGGAGTGTGAGCAACATTCCACTCCATAAAATCAAACATACATTAACAATATCAGTACGGGATATGCTCACCGTAGAGTGTGAGCAACATTCCACTCCATAAAACCAAATATGCACTAACAATATCAGTACGGGATGTGCTTACCTTGGAGTGTGAGTAACATTCCACTCCATAAAACCAAAAATACACTTAACAGTATCAGTATGGATATGCTCACCGTGGAGTGTAAGCAACATTCCACTACATACAAACATACATTAACAATATCAGTACGGGATATGCTCACCTTGGAGTGTGAGCAACATTATCCAGCTGCTGTTGAGGCAATTTATCCCGCACCTCTGTCATTACACGGATGAGGGTGTTCTTGTTTGCTGGAGGATTTTGATTTCTTTCTTTTTGTGGTTTCTATGGGTTATAGTGTCATCCGTCCTTAGCAATTGTCCAGTAGTGTATGGCCCGGTCCTAAACCAGAGGATTTCCGAAAAAATAAAACATGTATGTTTTGGCACTCTACTGTGCCTTGTTTATAGTTCATGATACCAAAATTGCTGTGGCGTTGGACGAAAACACTTGTCGAGAAAGGGTTAACCTGCGAGGACGCGCACGGGGCTGTCAGACACCCCACGCCAAGTGAAATGTGAAAAATACTGACTTCTCTTTAGGTGAAATGAGTCAAATCCATGCTATCTACCTTAAGGTCGTGCATTCAACAGAGGAACGTGTTTCAAGAAAATCTTTTATTTCTTCTTCACAGTACATCATAATGGATGCTGCGCGTATTCGCTTTAGGCTTTGTTCAATTGATTGATCGTATTAGGGACAGGAAATAATAATGAATGTCTCATTATTTAAGTTTTAGTAAGGAAACAGGTGGATTTAGAGCTTTCTGTATTTATAAAATAGAGTTTTATTGCAGTTACAAGAATTTTCAACTGGATCAGAAGCGAAATATATCAAGAATTTGATGCTAAATTTATATTATTCTAGACGTAATATAACTCTAGTCAGCTGGTACATGTCTTTCACAAAGCTATTGAGGAAAAGCTTAAAATCATAGAAAATATTCTGAAAAAATAAAAGTGTAGTCCCCTAAATCTATTGGATCTAAAAGATAAAACCCATCGAATTCTTAATTGGATTTCTACAAAATAATAATAATGCTTTCCTGTTACCAAAGAAAATAAGAAAAGATTTTTTCTATCAAATTGTATAACAATTATTATATTGATTATTCTTTACTATAAAAAAATGTTGAAAACATATATGAGCAATACGCAATCGAACGAAGCACAG
>BGPR01007231.1:0-72851 GCA_013235015.1 Araneus ventricosus | reverse complement strand
TAATTAAAGTTTAAAAAGTAAAAAAATAAATTAAATTATATATTTTTTTACTTTTTGACACACACATAAGTTTTCAAAGACTGTTTTTAAAAATTTAATTGATTTTATAATTCTCATTGTTATGTTTTGTGATTGTTAAGCAGGTCATTCATACCTCTTCCAAAATGGAAATTTTGGAACACGGGAAGGAAAAAGCAAACGTCAAGGTCGAAAACCTGTGAAATTTATAACAAATGATTCGAACCAATGGAATTCCAACCAAACAAAATTCCAGCACTTCTTGCGCCGATTCTTTAGGTGGGACCCTTTGCGAGGGTAGTCGGCACATCAAACGATTTGAGTAGATTGGGAACTCGCGACGAGGCTACCTTTATCGGAAATCCGCTGGTGGGGGAAATAGGGGCAATCGAAGAGAAGCTGTAGAGGGGGTGAGAAGATGGCTCTCGCCGACTGTCAGTGCACTTTGGAGCTTCAGATGAAAGACGTGCCTGATTTTTCGATTTGAATGGGTGGAAAAAAAGCAGTGTTGGGA
Organism: Araneus ventricosus; assembly: GCA_013235015.1. Taxonomy (NCBI): domain Eukaryota; kingdom Metazoa; phylum Arthropoda; class Arachnida; order Araneae; family Araneidae; genus Araneus; species Araneus ventricosus. Next base: position 72,319 of record BGPR01007231.1, on the reverse strand, counting down.
CAAATGGATAGAATAGACTACAGATGAATTGCCGGCTATATACTTTTATTTTAATCTCCAACTGATTTTAAACATCATTTTGGTTAATTCATTCTTAAATAGCAAGTATTAGAGACAGGTTGCAAGATTTTTAAATCTGTACTTGTTTCTATTATTATATTTTCACATTTTATGAAAGAAAGAATAAGATTAAAACAATAATTACAATCATTAATAAATAAGATTGCTGAAGTGACGATGGAGCACTGAAGTTTTAACATGTCAAAAGCATTTATAATGTTACTTTACTATATCCATTGCTGTTGACAGCACTGTAGTAATACAATTAGAATTATTTGCAATTTACTCACTCTTTTACAAATTCAAATAACATTTGGTTAGGTTAGGTTAGGTTAGGTTAGATTATATTGACGTCCCGTTTTGAAGCAACACGAGGGCTATTTAGGGACGGACCTCGTAATTTTGAACCACGGTCAGATGACGAGGACGACGCCTGAGCTGGCACCCCCCTCTCCAAACTTCCGCTCCACACCAACAATAACATTTGGAGATCGAAACAAGAAAATATAATCTATTAGCAAAAGATGAAAATTTAACCTATTAGCAAAAGATGAAAATATAAGCTACTTGAAAAGATGAAAATAAAAGCTATTAGCAAAAGATGAAAATATAAGCTACTTGAAAAGATGAAAATAAAAGGTATTAGCAAAATATGAAAATATTAGTTATTAGGAAAAGATAAAAATATAAGCAATTAGAAAAAGATGAAAATGTAAGCTATTACTAAAAGATGAAAATAATGACTCTTATGTTTTAAGGTGTAATACAACAGAATCGTAAAATCTTTTCCATCGCACATCTCTTATAATTACTTTTTTTACACTTGCTATTGCTCAGTCATTCTTTGCGAACAGTTCAAATCCGTTTATAGTTATTACTTAATTTTTTTCTTCTTTTGCATGGTGATTGCGCTTCATCCAAAAAAAACAATAACACCAATATGCGTGTGAGATATATCACTTATGAATTATTTTTGCGTTTCAATACATCAAAAAATGTGTTATTGAAGTTAATTTCGCACGTATAAAAGGCATTAAATTAAAGATTTAACTATATATAGTATGGCCATAAATTATTGGACAAGATTCAAATATTAATTTTAAAAAACCCTTTAATGTATCAACTGCGTTGTTCTTAAATGAGAAAGTAGTTCAAAACGTTTTTTTCAGGTAGATACCGCGCGGTTACAGCGAGAAGAATGTGCGGAATCCAACGAAGGTGTCAAAATGGCTGCCATGCAGCAGAAATCCTGTCTGGTGCGTTTCTTGTTCCACGAAAGCAAATAAGTTGCAACAGTTCAAAGAAGTATTCGGTTAGAGTATCGAAATTATCGGTCTCCAAGTAAGAACTTCATTGAGCATTGGTATGAGCAATTAAAGATTGAAAATCTCTCAGACCAATGCACATTTCCTGCTCCCTTTAATTTCTCATACCAACACTTGATGAAGTTCTTGCTTGGAGACCGGAAATTTTGATACTCTAACCGAGTAATTCTTTGAACTGTTACAAATAATAGAAAAAAAAATTTAAAAAGTTAAAAAAAGTATAAATAAGAAACAGAAAAATTAAACAATAACATAACAATACACCTTTTTGCGCGCTCAACGCAGCAGCATCTAGTGATTGCATCAACAAAATATTGCAACGATTAATAATTAAAACACATAAAATAAAATTTAGAAAGTGAAAGAAGAATAGCCGTAATGGAAGGAATGGATGAGAACTCTTGTTAATTGTAACTGTTGTTTGAACTGTTACAATTGATTTGCTTTCTTGGAAGAAAATGCAACAAAACGGTTTCCAAACTGCCAACGTTAAATAATAATTTTCGAATTTTAAGATTGAGTAAAATCATTTTCTTCGGAAAATAAATTTCAAAGTTATCGTCGAAAGTTGTCATACTAAAAAATCAAAACAGTTCAATAGCAAATCATCAGCAGTAAAGGTAATTTGGGATAACATTAAGAATTTGCTCGCTATTTCACTTGTTTCCTTCAAAATAGTCAATGACTTTGTAAAAAATCCTTACGTGATAGAAATAAATGGATGTCATTTTTAGAATCAGCATTAAAAATAACATAAAAATCAGTAATCGAAATTAAAACAATTTTCAAAAAGTAATTTTTTGCAGGCCTGTGTTATTTGAATAATACCGAGTTTTGACCATACAGTACATGTGACATTTTTTATGTGAATGTATGGAAAATTGAACGACAAAACACTACCAATTTTTCTCATTGGTACAGGTTTTCATTGGACGTCATGTAAGCAGCGAAGTGGTAAAGTTGCTATCGGGCTCAACCAACTCTATTCCCCCAAAAATGTAGATGTGCTGAGAACATTGTGATGACAAGTGTAGCATTAAAGTGAAGTTTTGATTTCATGTTGGATTTTATGTTAACATATATAGAGATTGTTTTCATAATTTTTTATTAATACTAAACTAATTTAAAATTTGTATGACCCCTTAAATAAGTGTTTGCGTGACGTTGCGAATAGAAATAGCGATTTCTGTCTGGTGATAATACACGGTGTTTGTATATTACAACAAGATGCTAGACATTATTATCTAAAATTTATGTTACATCTGCGATACATGTGATGTCTCAAAAGCTTAATATCTAATGAGGGATTTCTTCTAAATTATTTATTATATATCAATACATTAACAAAAATGTATTGCTGGAATCATTATTTTACGCATAAAAAACATCAAATATATTTCAGTGATTAAATTCAAGATTTAATGATATTTTTTAAATTTTAAGAGTCGCTGTGTTCTCATAAATTCATTAAATCATGAGAAACATGTTTTTGAGTTTCAATTCATCATACGAGTTGTTTTGTATCATATACGGAATTCAATAAATCGATAGGTATTTACGAACAACACAAGACAGCTGCCCAACTTTTGGCGAGTTTAAATACTTCAGAAAACACGAAGTTTTTCCATATTTGTTATTAACTGATGAAAAGCGAAAACTTCAATGCTCTAACTTGTACCTTAACAAATGTAGTTGCTTACGCTAGCAACCAAAGATACTCCAATCCTTTAAGAGAAAATAATATGACTTACCAGAAAGAATATTTCGTAACAGACGTGAAACTTAATTCATTCTGTAAGGTGGTAGAGATAACCGTTTATTCCATACTTTAAGCAACCCCTTCATTCGTAATTAAAAAATAATGAAGTGAGACTTTTATCTTTTCTGTAATGCGTACTGCTGCAAAGGGTATATAAGAAATGAAATTTCAAGCCTATAGGTGAAAAATTGAAAAAAAAGTTATCCTATGTCCGGCATCCAGATTAATTACCGATATTTCAAGTGAGAAAAGACAATCAATTTCACAAATTTCAATTTAAAATGGTTGCCAAAGAGAAATAAAATATTGCACAAGCATTTGAAATGGTTAAAAAGGACTGAATGCCAAAAATTGCTTCAAAGGCAAATTCACCATTTTGCGAAGAACGAAGATCTTCTGCATTTGTTTTGGAAAAACTCAATAAATGAAATTATTCCATACCTGAAACGAAAAGTTTTTGCTAGTATTTTAATTATAAGAAAGTGGAGAATCAAATAAAAAAACAGCATGTTGTTTCATCAATTATTGAATTAATAAGAGCCGTTCAAAGTTGATGTCCGGTATACTGGTCAGCATGTCCGAAAGGACAGCAAATTGATACTTCAAGAAAATTAATATTGTAGAAAAAATTATTGTCTAGCAGCCAGAAAAGACATCAGGAAAACATGTGATGAAATCAAATACTTCGATCTACATGAGTTTACTTAATACTTGTTAATAACTGAAGAAAGGCGGAGATTGAGACCTTTCACTTGTACCTATACACAGATGTGACTGCTTTTCCTAGGAACAAAAGGCACTATAGACCTTTAAGAAATAGAAGCAGCGTAGATTTTCTACACTGAAAAAAAATGTTTCGTAACAAACACAAAATTTTCATTGAGTAATACATAATTAATGATAGTTCATTCAATAATTTGAGACTAAGAGCAGGATCATTCATTTAATAGAAGAAGTAAAAATGGCTTTGAATATTAAAAACACGAATAGGCAAAAATGTTGTAGGGCAAATATTATACAAGTTTCTCCAAAAATTTATGAATCTAGTATCCATCGGAAAAGGGTGAAAGAAAACATTTTTGCAAAAGATTACCTCTCGCAAGACTTTAAGCTGATCCTCTACTGGTTTCAAATTTCTGTGATCAATGTTGGAGACTTTTCAAAACATGTAGAAAAGTTAAAATTCAGTGCTTCTAGACACAATCGGAAACGAAAGAAGAAATGTTATATAAACAAATATTTGAAAAATTTATGCTTTATTGTTGTACTCTTAAGAAGTTTCACACAAATAATATGGATGTTTATTCTTCAAGATAAAAGAGTGGAATCATCTTCTCTCTTGCATATAATTATAATATCGTTATTATATCTATCACTTCGCCGGAACCGAAAAAAGTTTCTCCAAATTATAAAATATTTGAAAAGATTACTTCAGACGTTTACGAATTATAAACCAAAACCAAAGACACGTCTATTGAAACTGATTCTCGTTTTCGAAGCTATAGCGATAATTTATTTATTTATCAAACATGTGCTGTCACTTCTATCATTTCATAAATCTCATTTAAATTTCAACAGCGTAATGAAGCCACTTAAATGGGATTCCTTATGCTTCTTGATGATTTATGTCATCGACTTGCTATTTAGTTTAATATCTAATTCCATTGTTTCTCTCTTTGCTTTGTATTACTGAATTGTATGCCTATATATCAGAAGCACATTCAGTCACATAATTGAATACAATGTTTCTCACGTTTCCAGTCAAGATTGTAAGATAATATATAAAACATTTATAAATGCGAGAAATTGCATGACAGATTTCGAAGAATGCTTTTCTTTCTCTGCCTTTAGTATTGTTCTTATGTCTATGATTTCACTCTTTATGACTAGCTATCAAATTGTTTTCGATAACAACGATTTTCCATTATATTTACTTTACTCTTGCTTCTACGCAGCTTATGCGTTGTCCCATCTATTGCTAATCATAACCCTCATCGATCACTAATGAAGCCATAAAATCTGCCAAGAGCGTTGTGATGAGTTTGCCGTATGAGATTTCAGCTAATAAGAAAGAGTTGAAATTTGAAAGCCAAAAATGTTTCTTTCAGAAGAAGTTTCTACTTTGTGGAATATATACGTTTTAGATAGGTCCCTTATATTCACAGCTATTGGATCTCTCTTGACTTACAGAATTCTGATAGGTACCTTAGGAAAAGAATATTGAATGTTAGAATGTGGCTTTTGAAGAATAAAGACGAATAACGCTTACACTATTCAGAACAGTAAAGATCTAAGTCTATTAATTGCCTTTACTATTATGCTTTAACGGAGAGTTTACAATTTTCTTTCTATGACTAATTATGATACCAGCATCGATTTCTTTCAAGATAATTTTCTAACTTTATTGAAAATATACTTTTCAGATAAATCACTCTTAATCACAACTTTTGAATTTTCTGATATTAGAAACTGAGGAATTGTGAATTTCATAAAAACTTATTTATACTGTTCTGAAGATAAATAATCTACTGCATGTTTTTCGTTAAAAATATTTCTCCACCAGTACGCATTAAAAATGCCCAGATTGTCCAAATTTGGCGACTCGTATTGAAGAGAGAAGGGTAAAGTTAAGAAAAGTGCATTGTTAGTTCAGAATTGCATCAATTAAATTATTTGTTTGTTGTTTAAAACTTACTTTATTCATTGAATTGTTAAGCTTTTGTGTATAAACAATTATGATGTCATTTAGATATAGAAAGTTTGATAATTAAATTGACTATTGTAAGAACCACATTACAAATTTCGTTTGTATAGCTCGTTTTTCTGCATCAAATGATTGAATCCGAAAATCGACTCAGAACTACAGTTTTGGTGTGAGAATTACATATATCTAGCATGTTGCTTTCTGAAAAATCGAGCTTGAAGCCTCAAAAATAGACGCACCAACAGACAGTCAACTGTTAAACAGGGCTAGCTTAAAATTTGATACAGATCTAAAAGTCTGATAAAAAAACCATATATCAAATTTATCCACCTAGACTTTAGAGTCATCGTATCCACACACGCGTTATCGGTCAGACATAACGCCGCTACATGCCACCGTGCCTGATGCCATTACGGCAGCCGAACCGGTTGGATGGACATGGGACAAGATCGGACAGACAGAACACCGTTCCGTGGCTCCATGCCTGATGCCATTACGGCAACCGAACCGATTGGACGGACATAGGACAAGATCGGACAGACAGAACACCGTCCCATACCCCCGGTGCTTGATGCCATTACGGCAACATAACGGGTTGAATGGACATGCTGGGACAGGCAGAAAGACTTTCTTTAGGCCAGGGGTTCGGAAACTTTTTTTTCCGCGTACCCTTTGACTAGTCTTTTTTATTTTCGGGTACCCCCTACTGTCATATCCGTCTATGCTAAGAAGTTTTTATCAATAATGTTACGGATTTAGGTCAGCTTCAGAGTCAAATGACTCGAAGTAATAATATCTGCTGGACTTATTTTTGATTTTACATCTTATTCCGTTCTCACCATAGTATTATTACTACTTCAACGCCAACCACCTTCAACGCCTTCTTTAATTATTACTTCAATGCCAAATCAAATGAAGCCAGTATTGTAATAATTTCGCATTTACTTAGAAAGGATAGCTGAAAATTGCGCCTCGTAATAATAAACTATTTGAGTGGAAGAAATTTCAATGTGATCTTTGCGCCTGTTTCATGAAGCGAGGTTTTAAAAGATTGGGTTCAAATGAAGACTACAGAATCAAGATAACTGGTGGTATATGCCTGTTGAAAACTGTTTAGTAGTTTGGGAATGTCTATTCACCTTATAGACAAATAAAAAAAGAAACAATGCAATTCATGCGGTTTAGCTACGGAAGTGAAATGTAATTGTCCTATAAATAGGTCGCTGGGAGCTAACGGATTGATCCCTTAAGTTTTTTTTGTGCTCGCCATTACCAAATTCCTTTTCGTATACTGGTCCCTCGAGCTTCACCAAAGGTACGCGCAAAATAGTTTGGGAAGCTCTGCCTTAGACGGATTCCCTCATAAACTTGATAGAAACCGTCAATTTTGGTGTTAAAGCCACATATCAAATTTCATTCTCCAACTAGTTCCATTTTTTTGTTATATCGCTCACAAAAAGACGGACCTAATTCCAAGAGTCGTTTTTCCGTCATCAGGGAAGTCCAGAACGTGAACGCCTTTGTCTAAAATGGATTAAAATAAAGCGTAACTTATGTTATAATCGTAATTTCTTTATTAAATATAAAATTAAGGACAACAAAATTGAAGGTAATACAATTCAGCTTTTCTGTTATATCCCTCTAACACTTTACCTATAAATAAAACATCAAAATAAATAAAAAAACGTAGGAGCATTGTCAGGTGATAGAAAATGCATTTTTAAAGGCAACAAATGCTTTTTAATACAGCGCCCCTTAAAAGGCTGGGGCGATAAAGGGAGTACTCAAGATTTTACGGCCCTGACTCAAGTGGGCGATATTAGGAACAAAAAACCTTAACCTCAAGCATGTAGGTCTCCTTCCCTTCGTAATCGGATAGCAAACCAAGAAGGAAACTGCACCAAAATGTAGCCAATTAAAGTCACTATCATGCCTCAAATGGTATAACATTATGAGTTGAACTTCACTGATTATACTGAAAGTAATGAAACATGATAATTAACTCACCTTACACGAAAATCAGCAAAAACTACCATAGAAGAGAAAAACAACAACACAGGTTCAAATGGCTTCCTCAACGACGACTGTTTGAGAAAGGGTTTGTTGTTCCTGTATTGGCCAGGATATACCAACCTAATCAAGAAGAAACAGATGTAGATGATGTTAGGATCGTAGGTGGTATTTGGGCCTCCTACCTTAAATGTTATACGAAAGCACTAGATTTGAGGTTAATTTCATTGTTACGGTAAATTAGTTGAGCATAAAATGAAAAAAACCATGGCACCTTTTATTACAATTTACCTCCGTTATATGTTTCGTTTAATTTTGAAGCGATTCTGTCTTCACTGTTTTTGTACGAGTAACTGTCGTGCTATTTTAAAACTTTTAATGTTTAAAGAATTTGAAGGTTCATATATTAATTTGGAACCCAAACTAATAAAATAACATTTCTAAATTTTTTATTCCACCTCTACGCGTTCAATTCAAAGCATCTAGTCTTATTTCCTTTGCATTCGAAAACCATTTTTCATTCTAAATGTGAAATTCGGTGGGAACTTTAAAGATGAAAAAAACTTTATCTGGCTGAGCCTTTTATTGTCTCTTGGCCTATTCTGACTAACAGAAAGTGTGAAACATTTCTCACACTCGATTCAAACTCGGCCATACTTCATTCACACATTAGCATTTGCTGATGGGAAAATTGATTTCGTTTTGCACAATTTGTCAATGCCCTACGAATGCAAGACAGAAAGTAGGTTACAAACCAATATGAGATGATATATTTTGAACTGTAAGAGTCACTGATTCTCATAAATCCGCCAAGAATAATACTGAAATAAAAAAAAATATGCAATTGAGCCTCAATTCATCATTCAGTTGTTTGTTTCTTATATCAGATTTCACAAATCGATTAGTATTTAACAACCACAAAGGACAACTGAAAAATTATCTAAATGCAAACACATAAGATAACGCATATTGCACATTTTGGTTATTATTACTTTATATTTGTTAGTATCTAATGAAAAGAGGTGACTGCGACACTCTAATTTGTGTCTCCACACAGGTAATTGCTTATGCTACCAACCAAACATACTCCAATCCTTTAAGAGAAAATAGTCTCATTTACCATAAAAAATGCTTCCAAACAGGCAGTTAACTTGATACTTTACGATATTAGCAATAATCCTTCTTTCGATAATTCAGGATACACATTATGAAAACTGATATTCCAGAAGAAAGAAAATTGTTATTTAGCAATAAAAAAGACATGCTAAAACATGTGATGAAATCAAATACTTTGGGAGACAGTGAATGTCTTAACACACGTCAGTATCTAATGAAAGGCGGAGATTGAGACAGCTAAATTGTATCTCTACTCTAAGTAACTGCCTATGGTAGCAACCAAGCATTCTCCAGTTATTTCAGAAATCGTAATAGTATAAATCTTCTACACTGAATGCTTCGCAACAGAATTTGCGTAACAAAATTTTCGTTTAGTAATATATTAACTAATATTAATATATTAACTAAAATTAGTAACAGATCAACTAATATTTAATTAATATAATAATCTTTCGTTCTTTAACGTTGAGACTCAAAGCAAGATAATTGATGTACTAGAAGACAAAATGGATTTGAATTTTGAAAGTACACCTCGGCGAAAATACAGGAGCGCAAGTGTTATATTAATATCACCAAACAATTATGGATTCAAAATTTGTCAGAAAAGGGCAAAAGAAAATATTATTTCCAAAGATTCCCTTTTGCAAGACTTCAATCGTATCCTCTGCCTATTGCGAATTTCTGAGATTGATGTTGTAGATTTTTCAGAAGACGAAGACAAATTAGATATCAGTATTCCAAGACAGAAACCAGAACAGAAGGAAAAATGTCATGTAAGCAAATATTTGAAATACTTATGCTTTATCGTTGCAATCTTAAGATTTTTCATACAGATAGCAAGGTTGTTAATTATGCCAGACAAAAGACTGGAAGCAGTATTTAGCTTCCTGATAATGGGGTGTCATCGACTTCCCATAATTTTTAATAACAGTTATCTCTCTCTTTGCTTTGTGTTACTGCCTTGTTTGCCTATACATTAAAAGCTTCTTCAATCATATGCTTGAATATTATATTTATTATAGTTCAAGTCACAACATATTATAATATATAAAACATTTATAAAAGTAACACATTGCCTAAATCATTTTGACGAATGCTTTTGTTTTCCTGCATTTATTACTGTTTTTATGTCTATGATTTCACTCTTTTCCAGTTGCTACGAAATTGCATTTCAAACGTATGAGTTTACACGGTATTCACAACTATCGCTCATCAGCCTAGCATATGCAATGTCCCATCCATTGCTAATTATGGTTCCAGCATCGATCACTAACGAAGGCACAAAAACTGCCAAAAGCATTGTGATGATTTTGCCTTATGAGATTCCAACTAGTGATAAAGAATTGAAATTTGAGATCTAAAAATGTTTTTTCTGGAGAAATTTCTAACTTTATGGATGATATAAGTTTTAGACAGATCCATCATATTTACTGCTATTAGAACTCTCTTAACTTACGGAATTTTTCTAGGCACCTTAGGAAAAGAGCGTTGATACTTTGAATGTAGATTCGAAGAATAAAGGCGATTATACTATTCAAATCAGTAGAGATCTATGACTATCTATTAGATATACTATTTATTCTCTATGCGTTAACGGATTATAAACATTGTTCCATATATTGCTAATTTTGATAACAACAGAGATTTCTTTCAAAAGAACTTTCCATTATAAAATATTTAGCATTTTAGATACATCACTTATAATCGCAGCTTTTGTAATTCTCCTAACCAACGAAATTTTACTGCGTTTAGAACATCGTAGCAACATTTTGGGGATATCGCAAATATGTCTTGCGCTAATAGGGAAGTTTTTGTGTATAATCGTTACTAGCTGGAAATTGTTTTAATTCCTTCAGTTTAGGTCTGGAATGAACGTACTGAGTTTTCCCCCTCCCTCCTAGTTGAGCATTAGCAGCTGCGTGCAGGTTTGTAGTCAGAAAATAGGACTTTTTTCAATAATCGAGCAATATCTCAAAAACAACTCATGCTATCAAAAACATTGTAATATAAAAGTTCTAGAGCTTAAACTTCTAAATAAAATGAGTACCAACACTTAGTATATTAAATGAAAATTAAGCTCACAACTGCGCTTCAAAGTACTGCCTAAATCTCTAATCAAGCGCTTGAAGCGAGAACGGACCAGGTTATAGGTTCACCCTACCTCCAATTATTATATATACAGTTTAAATTTGTTCATGATGCTTTTATAATTATTTCAAGTCTTTATTTAGCATATTTTGAAGGAAAAAACCACTATTATGATGATTTAACAAAGGAAAACGTCGCACGAAAATTTCAACAATGAAAATGCGTAATGAAAAACAACGACTTTAAGTTTAAGACTTATTATTTAACTACGCATAATTGAAGTGATATTAAATATATAAAAAAATTTAGATCTATTTCAATTCTTTAGATGTTTAAAGTTAGACATAATCATTAATGTCGGTTTGCTAACTGTCATTTTCATCCACTTGCAACTTTTCATATTCTTCCTCCAAGTCAACTTCTAAAATTATCTCCTCCATCCTGATACAGATTTCAGCCTCTTAGTTAGCTGAGTTTGTAATGATGTTATCTTCTGGAGAATTTGTAGACCCTTGCCCTTTGTAGTGATAGCAAATTGTAGAACATTTAATGCCAGATTTCCTACAGGTGTAAGTCAAATTACACCCTTGATATCATTACACCTCATATATCATCTATGATATCTTTGCAAGTGCACAAAAGGGTGCTTATAAATTATAAATCCCAATTTTACAAATAATATTCAGAAAGATAATTCTTCATTGTTACTTTAGGACTTGTTTGCTTATCGAAATACTTTCAGAATAAATCCATACACTCATGAGAAACAAAAATGGCGATATCGGGCTAATTGGACCATTTCGCATGGGACACGTTGGCCCACGCTGCTACATAGGGTTTATCAGGATGTGCGTTATAAAATATCTCTGAATGTGTGGGATGGAATCTTACTCGATTTATATGCAATATACTCTTTTATGAAAAACCATGTGAACTCAATTTTGATTATAATTACACAATACTATTTGTCTATGACCATATAATCTGTATCTCAGTTTCTATTGAATATAAATGCACAAAATTTGTATATAATACACATAATGTGGATAATAACACATCTACGTTGCTTAAATTAATAAAGTATAATAATATAGAAGAATGTTTTGTGGCAGTCGCTTCATGTTAGTAGTGGCTCAACTTATACCTCAGTCAGGCAAGTTGGGCGATGCGACTTGTTATCAGTTTGAGGTTTTAAAATTAATAGAGACAGCTAAATATATTCAAATTTTACTATGGCGAATTATTTCTGAAGGTTCACTAATAGTGTCAGCTCAAAAGAAATTTTAAAAATTTGAATTCCCTTATTTAAAAAATTCTTAGAAGTAAAAACGGACCAACTAGCTCCGGTCTACCCTAGCATTTCAATACATTCATGAATATTACTGCTCAAATTGAAGTTTATATTGATTGCTTTGTTAAATTAAGTACATACTTATGTATTATTCACTATTAATACATTTAATTTTCATTTTGGTGCCAAACAAGCAGTGAAACCACGTTATTATAACATATGTATTAAGAGATTTCTATTATCCTTCTGTTCGGTTATTCGTCACAGCCCTGGTTCGGACGGGGACGGTTAATCGAAGTTTTACTGCGTAAGATATTTGAAACTAAAGTTCTACCACTCTCTTTAAAAAATCGTGAATTTTCTCCATTCCGCAATATGATGGGTTTTGTGTTTAGCTTCGCGCTATATTGGAGAAAATCGAGAATGCATTTTGAAACACTTCCCATTGGCTGCAGGGGCTTACAAATTTAAACATATATTTACAATTAGAGTTATAAAACAGCCAAATTGAAACCAACTAGCTTTTGGCTTTTTTTCAATTATCTTGTTCTTATATACAAATGTCTTACTGACGCAATTTTTGCAAAGTTTGGTATAGTTCTACAATCTTGGTGATAAGACCACATACGAAATTTGATTCGTCTAATTCCTAATTTTTGAATTATCGTGTTCATAAATTCAGAAAATAGTATCATCGGAGTCCAGAAGATATAAAATATGGAGATAAGATCAAAATCTCGTGTTCAATTTTTTTCCATTGCATTAATTTTACTCTGTGTGCACATCGCTTAGCCCAAATATAGCAATTTTTAATTGTTCCATCTTGCGTCATCGAAATCGCGTGAAGTAATATATTCCATATTGAATTGTTGTTTCATATTGAATTGCTTAAATTTAACGTACCTTTGGATTTTGACAAAAAAGCACCAATTGCATAAACAAAGAATAAAGCAGCAAATTTCGGTATTTGGGAATATAGCTACTTTTGTTGAAACTAGGGAAAAAATATCAGGGTTAAAAATTTATTATGTGTGAGAAGGAACAAAAAAGATTTCTAAATTTAGAAAAATATTACTCTCATGATCTTCCCTTCTTGTTGTCGCGAATTGCCTAGAATTTCAAGCACATAAGGAAAAGAATACTGCATATCTAAACAGGATTAGAATATACTGGCGACACAGTCTTGAATGCAAAGGATTATTTGTTATCTTTGACATTTCAAATGCATGCTATTCTTCTTTTATGATTGCTAGAAGCAAACAAACAAGGAGCTCAAATAAACGGAAATAGCGCATTGAGAAGAGTATACAGTTTTGAAGAGTACACAGATCGCGCGAATGCTGACAGATTTGAAATAGGTATAATTCTGAAGAAGTTTATATTTGCGGTTGTAAGTCATTGTAGTTTATATACTGATGGCGAATAGTATTTCTGATTTTTTATCTTCATGATCCGTGAAACATGTAAACATTTTGATGATATTTTTTGTACTTCATGTAAATAATAAAAGACTTGTGTATTTCAAAAAATTAAGTAAAAATGTGAAGTAATAAATAAACTCAGTGGCATTTTCCAATTGTAAATTTTCTTCCAAACAAGTATTTTGTACAAAAAATAAGCTAGCTTTTTGTTTCCTATTGTGTATTATGTAATGGGTTGGAGCTACAGAATCTACATAACCTGTATACAGGAAAAAAGTTCTACTCATACAGCAGAACATTATACTCTTACAGTATATCTCTAAGAAAAAGAAATACTGTTTTAAAATTTACCAGTTGAGTAGTCCCAGTCAGAGTCCTTATTTCCTGCCAGTCACTTCCAGCAACTTGAGCCTAAAAGGCCCATCTAATTTCATGATTCTCTCCGAGTTTGCCTGAAAAATCAAACAAATTCGGGAATTCTCGTGATTGGTCTTGCTTTTAAAACATTGAAACATTTCATTGTTGTAATGCACCCGCTCCCAGGTTGTTAAACATATGATGACAGCATATTTATAAGAAATTTTTTCCATGTGCACATAAATTGGGTGAAAGTCATAAATAAAATCACTATAAATGAATGAAATAACTGCAAAAACATTGCATGAAATCATTCCAGATACAGCAGAACACTATTAAGATAATTCTGTTCTTATAATACGATATGCATCAAGTGAAAATAAAAAAATAAACATAAAATGAAGCATAATAAATTAAAGTATTCTAATCCAGCTAAATTAAATTTCAAGATAAAATGGTTCTCTGTACTCGTGCAAAATCCCTCTTCCGTTTAGAGAAGATGCAGCTAACAATATAACTGTAAAACCATATAAGAAAATTCTGCATAGCATGTTTTAGTATTTTATTAGACAAATTATATTTATGGAACAAAGTTTCTTCTGTATTGCATAACACAGATTGAATATTTGAAGCAAATTGGATTCATAGGAAATCGCATGAAAAGAAGACAAACTTTTTAATATAGATATTATCAATTATATATTTTAAACAAAGACTAAAATCCTTTAAGCTGTTTTAAGAACGTAGCGAAATATGCTACTCTATCCTCAGATAGGAAATTAGTCTGGTACAAAATTTTATTATAATTTTATTAAAATAAATTAAAGATAAGGTTAGGGAAATTTTTTTTATGTCTAAGAGTTGCTTAAACCGTGGTCTAGAAACAGTTTAAATCAATAGGATTATTATCTTGAACTAGAGGAATAGCCTAGAAAGAAGTTATAATCAATAGAAATCCTCATAAATTGGAAGAGGAACAGATCAAAGCGAAAATAAATAAATAATGCCTTCTTCACATTTCGAACAACAACAAAGGGTTATCGTGTATCGTATATATATATATATATATATATATATATAACAATGTCATGAAAAATCAATCAATGTGGAAATTAAATGGAAAGGCTGTAGTTTATCGGTAAAAGCGTATAGATGCTCATCAGGGGTAAAATACGAACCGCTAAAAAATTAGAGAAATCATAATGTTTTCTGCGAATAGTGCTAGCGTAAAGCTAAAAACACTGTCCTTCACCCCGAACATTATGACAGACAAAGAATTCGAATCAAATACCAAATATTAGAAATAATTTTACGAACCTAAAACTGAGGGATGCAGCCAACGGGAGACATGACAAAGAAATGAACTGAACGCGTCATGTAGAGTCCGGATGTTTACGAAATATCAAGTTACTTTCTTCTGCGCCAAACCTCTATGGTTGGGGAGGATGTTAATGTTGGTTATGTTGCTTTTACAATTGTGTTATGTTTGTTACTTATTCGTTATATATATATATATATATATATATATATATATCGTGTTATTTTATAAAAATAAATGCTATTTTTATTTATGTTATCGGTATTTATTAGCCTACTAGTAAACAAATATTTCGTAAATAAAATTGCACTTAAAATTACGAAATAATTATGTAATACGATGTACATTTCAAGTATCTCTTGCAAACGCGCGCCCGCTGGAAGGTTAAATTTTCGGAATAGCGGCGAATTTTCTAGGCAAATGGATGAAAACGGAAATTTAAACGATAAACATAACGAAAGCTCTGATGTTACATGCATTAACACTCTGACAGTGTAAATTTCTTAAATCCGTTTAGCATTTAGATGCAACGTTTGTTATTTATATGCAAAACTTTATTAGTGTAATACGATTCCACGCTATAAAAGAACTAATTAAACACATTAGCCTGCGAAAATCGCAGGATGCAGCTGAAAATAGACTTGCTTCCAACCTGCTGAAATTATACGATACGCAGTCAGAGGGTTAATACACTGTTCCTGCAACAAGATTTTGATAATTGTAAGTATACCCTTTTTGAACGTTTTCCAATTGATTTCTGCTGTGTGTTTTTTGTGCTTTACTGATATTTTTATTTAAAATATTTGATAATATTATGGTGCCTTAAAAGAGGAGAAGAGATTGCCAAGAACTGTGCTGATCAGACGAACTAACATGCGATAAGTACGGTTTGTTCACAAATTATTGTCGAGGTTTATTTATCTCATAATTTTCGATCAAAGAACGACGATAAATATTATTACATAAAGTGCAACGTAAAAAGGTTTTTAAATAACACAAAGAAAGTTAAGTCAGTTCCTTGTGTCAGCCATTTTGAGGCATGTAACCCATCCACACTTGGATGGAAACTGAGTTCACTCGCGATGTGCATAGATTTAGGTTAGTAACATGCATGCAATCCTTACACAAGAGCAGTTAAGTATTTAAGTATCTTGGAAGAAATTAGAACATCAAGACTTCTAAGAGGTGGCAGCTATCAAAAAAGCTTTAGTACAAAAATTGTGGCAGCCTTTCGTGGCACGTAGCACATCGAGACTGAACTCTCTTTCCAGCCAAATTTTGATGGGTTACATGCCTAAAGTGACCATTTATTTCCCCTCCCCCAAAACGGGACATTATTTAATTTTTAGGTAATATTATGTGAATTTAAGAAAACACATATTTCTTCAGTTTTCATTTATTAATGAAAAGAAGCGAAATAAACACGTGAATATAGATAATTCTTGCATTTTTGTGAAGAACACATTTTTGCTTCAGTATATTTGGCGTTAATTTTAAAAAAGAATGAAAGTCTTGGCAGGATTCTTAAAATTTAATTTGGTCATTCCTGTTACTTTTTAAACTACGACTTTCAAAAGGTATGAATAAGACCATTTCTACGGATTCATTAGTGCTGGGAAGACACAGAATATATTCAATAATTATATGATAGTTCGTATGATTTAAATTATTGGCGTGAAAGTGTTTGAACAGTTCCACCCAGCGATTTTCGGTTTAAATAGTCCCATTGTCTCATTCTGTCACTTCATGCGGTTTAATGGAATTAGAACTAAGTGCAAGATAAGAGGCTTCTGACCAACTTACATATGTATGACCCGTATAGCGCATGCTCCGTCATCACCGGGCTACTAGCCATTACCATGGGATTTTTAAATTTTGGTGCCTTCTTGTTTGAAATTGTTATCGTGGATTTCTCTCTTTCTGAAAACAGTACATTTGGGCATCCCGAAGCTGTGCTTGTGGACAATGGGACAGGCTACATAAGAACGGGACGTATGGTCATATTATACATGCCGCAAAAAGCTGCCGTATGGAAATTATTTTACTTTGTTTTATTTAAAAAAAACTTGTTGAGTTGTATTTTATGAATATGTAATAATATTTCTCGTCATGCTCTTTAATCAAAAGCTATGAGGTAAGGAAACCCCGATAGTAATTTGTGGACACTCAGTATTAGTGTTTTTACATATAAATGCAAGGATTTCAAATTTCCCTATTTTTAAAAACGCTTCTTAACTTTTAATTTATTACTTATCATTTCTAATTGAATTCTAATAAAAGAATAACTGTCACTGTAACTTGCAGAAGTCCGGATTCAACCGGCTTTAAATCGTTTAGGGGATACCCTGTTTACACACTATTTATAGTTCGCTGCAGTCGTTCTCTTTACTTTAAAATGTCGCCAGTGATTTGCGCTTTGTGCCTCTCTCTAATTTCGTCATGGCTTGATATATCTCAAAATTACCTGAAATTATCTGAAACTTTTCAATTAAAGAAGGAAATAAACTGTTCTTCATTCGTCAACAACTGCTGTCTTCTTTGAATATAAATTTATATACTTCACTCTCGGAATAATGTTACGTAAATATACTTAGGAATTAATTAAGCATTATTAGTATAGAAATTCTTACACTTATACTTTTGCTCTTAAGAAAGAGATTCTCATAACGGATCTAACATTGTTACGAAAATTGTCTTGTGGGTGTACGTGAATGCAGATTAAGAAGCAGGATAATGAAAAAAATGACTCTTTATGCCACAAGGCTTTCAGCAAAAACACTAACGTATCACAGGAAACAAAACTAGACAGCTCTTGTACAACACAGGCAAATAGCAAATCACTAATAGATCTATGAAACAGCGCTTTCAATAGCACTCGAATGTTTTCCAGTTTACCAGCTTGCTTGCTGATCAAAATCCAACTGACTAATCTTGGTTTGAGAGCTTGCTTTTATACTTTTTCAACAGGAAGTGATGTCATTACATAGGAAGTGATGTAATCTCTGGAAAGTTCATGAAATTACTGGCTTCTAGTAGAGACAGGTACATATTTGAGGATATTTCTAAAAGATTCCTTTTTTCGCCAAAGTCGCCAAGCTTAGCATGTCAGGGGAATAACTTTACAGCTTTGTAAAATAATGTTTATACACTCTAAAACTGGCGCAATAGGTAATTTCTAAACCGTTAGAGATAGGCATATATTTACAATTGGAAAAATTCTTTAAACGACGTAAAGAATTATATTTTATATTGGTTGAGTTAAGAAATGTTATGCTGAATAAATTACGACATCTAAATTTTTATACAGTCTCCAGTTCCTATTAGTCATATTTCGAAAAATATTCTTGACACACTAACATTTTAACAAAAACAGTTCTACTCTTGTGCGACTGAAACTGACCAAGTTAAGAAGCTTTGAATAACGCCATTTTAGACCATTTAAACGGCGGTCTCGATGTAAATCAACAATCAGCGAGCTGCACCTGCTGGAGTTGGCCGTTGATTGTCATAAAATAATAAAATTCAAAGGTTCATAAATCGGCCAGGTTTTGTTGCATAAGAATGGAACTATTTTTTATTTAACTCTTTCAGGTTATATCATAAGTTTATTTTTTATTATTTAACCCTTTCAGGTTATATCATAAGTTTATTTTTTTATTTAACTCTTTCTGGTTATATCCTAAGTTTATTTTAAATTTTTATTTATCTTTTCTTTCCTGTATTATTATTTGATATTGTCTTATTTCTATTGTTGTATTATTATTTGTATTATTGTTTATTATTATAAATTTATTGCTGTATTTGTATTTTTTGGTGTTTTGTTATATTTTATTTGTATTTATCTGCTGTATTGTTATTTGTTATTATTATTATTTGTATTGTTATTTGTATTATTTTTGCATTGTTGTATTATTTTAATTGTTGTTAATATTTGTATTGTTGTGTTATTATTTGATGTTGTCCTGTATTATTATTTGATGCTGTTTCATGAATTTTTTTGTCACTTCCTTTATTTTAAGTTTGGTTGTTCAGAACCTTTGCTTTTGTTGTGTCTTTCTTGCATACAGTATAATCCAGGTTTGATTTGATGTATTGTAATATGGTGTGTGGATTTTTTTCTTTTTTGATGCTGTTTTATTCTTCCCGCCGTCCGAGTCAATACCTTACAGTTACACCCTCTAGGTAGGCTGTGTCAGTGTGGGCAAATAAATAAATCAGTATATCAAGAATACGTTACTAATTACGACTAATAGCACCAAGGGACTGTATAAAAATTTAAACTTCTTAATTTCTCCAGCAGTAGATTTATGTACTCAAAAAGCATAAAATATAATTATTTACTTCATTTAGTGTAGTTGTCCAATTGGAAGTATATGCCTATCTCTATTGGTCTAGACATTAGCTATTGGCCGCGATGAGAGAGGACACCCTGTATGTCAGGGTAAAGGACATTGTTTCTAATGGTACGCCCACTGTATTTAACCCCTAAATGCCCAGTGTTATCTTTAAGCAACATACCCAATTTTGTCTTCTAAAATCTTGAGAATAAGACCGAAGCTCTAATGCCAGTTGTTGCCAATAGGGCAAATATTGAAAATTTTATTAAATCAATTTAGAACATATAGACGGCAGCCTGAGTGCTGATAAAAACTAAAAAATAAATTGATGTTTTTCATTTGATGCTGCATCTTTTTTACTTTGCTTGTACACTTGAGAATACCATATTTTATTCTGCAATCTGGAAGGAAATTCCCTATCCATATTATTAGTTATTAAAATTCATCCATGCTTAGAATTATAAAATTTTATCAATGATTTTTTTTTCTGAAATAAAATTCAGTTTTGTCAGAAGGTGCCCAGCATTCTAGAGATTGTATAACTGTGACCATATGTTCCTATAGCAGATTATTTATACTCGGTACGTCCTACGACCCCTAACATTGGATCATGAATCGTATCTGTGTGGTTGCATGTAATAACAATTTAAATTCAGAATTCATCTCCGAAAATCCATTTTGTTCATAAATGAGGTTTTGGAAAACGAACAGCATTTTTGCAATTATATAAATTGATGCAAAATGTACAATTATAGCCAAATCCATTAAGAACATTACTGAATGAGGGAAAACAAATTTTTCAGTTTCCAAACATCATATCAGCTGTTTTGTCTCATATTCAGAATTTCACGAATTGATATATATATGGAAACAACAAGAGATAGTTAGGAAACCTTTGGCTAAAGTAAATACTTTGAATCAAAAGGATTTCCTCCATAGATGTTACCAAATAATGCAAGGCGGAGATTCAGACGGTCGTAATTATGCCTCTACAGATTTAATTGCTTATGCTAACAACAAATTATACTCCAATTCTTAAAGATATAGTAGTTTGATTTATCAAATTGAATATTTTGATAATGACGTTTAATTTTTCTTTCGTTCTTTTAGATTTTAGCGATACTATTTCATTCCAGACATTTTGACTCAAGTCAAGAGATACGATATATTAAAAGAAAGAAAATGATTAGCAACGAGGAAAACATATCTGGAAAACATTCGATCAATTCAAACACTTTGGGCAGTACGGTTTTACTTCACAGTTGTTATTAAATAATGAAAGGCGAAGATTGGGACCTCTAAATTGTACCTCTATACAGATGTAACTGCATGATTTAGCAGCAAGAACGTTTCTTTAAAAGATAGCAACATGCTTCGAAATAGACGTATTTTTCATCCTGTAATATATTAGCAATAATTATTCATTGAATGCTTAACCCTCTGATTCCTAAGGCCATTGGAATAAAGGCACCTTGAAATAAGGGAACACCCGAGCTCCTCTATCAGAGATAATGGAGATTCACTTCCCCCCTCCAAAACCACAATCACAGATAGCACAGCCGGAATTCTAAGGAAATCCCCCTTTTCCACAAATCTGGAGGAGCAACTCTAAAGAAGAAAGCACTCGCCGCGGTGTGAAATCAATCACACTGAACGAAAGGAGGTGGGAATTGACATTCGCTATCGTATTTTGCTTGAAAGGACGTATGGGACGGTCCCGTATCGATAGAGTTAAAGAACTCCCAGCAGAACTGGTGCAATCGCTGACGCTATCAACAAATGTAATCGCTTACGGTAGCAACAGGACACTCCGTTTCTTGAAGAGAAAGTATCATGATTTCCCTTATGAAATGTTTCGAAACATATATGCATGTTTCATCCTTTAATATTTGGCAATAATCGTTCATTGTATAAGTTCACATTCACAGCAGGATAATTGATTCATTAGAAGAAGCAAAATGGTTTTGAAAATTAAAAGAACGCTTCGGCGGAAATTGTGGAGAGCAAATATTAAACAGGTATCACCAAAGAATTATAGATCAGAAACCTGTCGAAAAAAGTTAAAAGATCACAGTTCCGATAAAGATTCCCTCTCTGAAGATTTCAAGCTGATTCTCTGCCTATTTAAAATTTGTGGAATGGATGTTGCAGATTTTTCAAAAGATGAAAATGAGTTATATTTCAGTTCTTCGAGGCAGAATCGAAAACAGAAGGAAAAATGCCATGTAGGCAAATACTTGAAATGTTTCTGTTTCATTCTAGTAATCTTAAGATTTTTTACACAAATAACGTGGTTATTTATTGCGCCGGACAAAAGAGTGGAATCCACTTTCAGCTTTCTGATAATTCTAATATCGTTATTCTATACATCACTTTGCCGGAAGCAAGGGGAGTTGCTACAAATTATAAGAGAACTGAACGTATTATTTAAGAAGATGTCAAATTATAAACAAAAACCAAAGGTACGTGTATTGAAACTGATTCTCGTTGGCAATCTGTATACTTATCTATTACGTACAGTCAATGCCAGCATTTCACGAAAAGTACTTCAATACTGTACAGCAGACTTTTAAATTAGATCCTTCTTATTTCTTCGTATTGTATGGTATCGATCTACTATACTTTTTAATAATGAACTCAGTTCTCTCTCTGTTTGCATTGTATTACTGTCTAGTCTGCCTATACATTCGAAGCTTCTTTAAACATCTTTTTGAATATAATAATTTTCACGGTTTCCTTCAACTGTATGAGACAATATATAAAACATTCATAGAAGTCACAAACTGCATGAAACATTTCGAAGAATCTTTTGCTTTCCCAGCTTTTCTTATAGTCCTTATGTCCATGATTACTCTATTTCATAATGGCTACTCAGTTGCGTTTGAGGCTATTGAGTACCAATCACTTTTACTGTACTCGTGCGCCAATGTAATATACACTCTGTCGAATCTATTATTAATTATGGTTCCAGCAACGGTAACTAATACAGTCACAAAAAGAGCCAAGGGAACTGTGATGAGTTTGATGAACGAGATTCCACCTAATGATAAAGAATTGAAATTTGAAATCCAAAAATATTTCTTTCAAGAGAATGTTCTAACTTTATGGAACATTTACGTTTTAGATAGGCCACTCATAATCACAGTTTTTGGAACTCTCTTAACCTACGGAATTTTAATTGGAACGTTAGGTAAAGAACATTGAGGCTCTGAATTTCGTTTTCAGGAATCAAAAATAAGAGCTATTATAGGCCATTGAGATCATTAGATGAGTTCAGAAATGATATTTCCCGTTCAAGAGTATTTTTCTGAATTTATCGAATATGTATATCATGGAGAAATCATGGATACGGAATGTTGCTAAATATTTTCGAAAGAGAGCATTATAAGTTAGGCTGTTGATTCGAAAAATAAAGAAGAATTTTGCTTTCATAATGCAGATCGGTAAGAAAAGTTGAAAAGTTTTTAATTGTAATATTTCGTATACTTCAGCAGGTATTTCTTATTCATATTCTTTACAGAAATTCAGGAAAAATATTAAGAACCTTTGAAACAGAAGACTGTATTAATCTTCTAGCTTTTCTTCCTATTTTATTGACAGTTATTCTGAAGTCTTTAAAACGACTAGTTTACAGAAGGTCATAAAAACACTAGTATGATTACTTAAAAAATTACAGGACTTATCTGACAAACTTCAATACACAAAGTGTTTCAAAACTCTTTGCATAAACTTTAGAAAATTGCATAAAACATCTAGATATGCCCAGATCACCATACAAATCCACAATCGTAATTCAAGGGCGTTAGAGGACGTTTGCCACTCCCTTAGAGTAACTTGCCTTTGTCACCGATCACTTACCCCTGACTTTTCTCTGAAATGTCATACGATGCACATCATGTACAGCAGCATTTTCGCCAATTCTGGTGAAGATTTTATTTGCCAGGACTTTTGTAGTTGCTGCTACTATAGAAGAAATGCTGGGTATTTTCGTTATTTCACGCCGAATACTTTATTGGCGATGAAAAGTTTGCTTCAGTTTTGGTGACCGTCCTTTTCAGCTGTTTGTATAATTTTTCGATAAGCATATTTCTTAAATTCATTGGATTTCTTTCATTCCTTCTTCTTCATTATTGCCTTCATTCATTTCAGAATACAACAATGTCTGCCCTAAAAACTTGATTGCTTGAGTTAGGAACACGCACTGTTTGGTGTTTGTGCCTCTCTTTCTCTCTCTGTGGATGTGTTCTGTCATCTCTTAATTCTTCGAACCCAGCTAGAGTGAGAAATCAAGTGCCTCAAAAAATGGAGTAAATTTTCTTTCATGAAATCGGAAAGAAAATCTCCCTTGCTCTACAGAAATTCCAAGAGGACGTCACCTTCGGTTGCGCGATCAATTGTCAAAAAAGGAAGGAACTAATTTTCTAACGTAAAATTCACCCAGGCGCCCGAAACAGCCTGAGTTCGGCCACTGTCGAATGAGGCGGTTTGAGGAGGAATAGGGATCATAGGGTTAAAGATTGTACCAAGCGTTTTTAAACACTCTTCATAATTCTGCTCTTGGTAGGTTGTTATTTTGAAGTTCTGTTCGTAAAGAGTTTTTTCAATTCCCGTTTGTTTTTGCAATTTACATTCTTTTATCTGTATTAGAAAAAGGAAAATAAATAAATAAAAATGAAAAAAAAACATAAAAAACAAAAAAGCTTAAAGTTCAGCAGTTTTCTGAAATCAGCGATACGACAAACACACTATTTGTTTTGTTTTTAGATTGTATTAAAAAAACATACATGAACGAAGTTTCCAACAAATTGAAATATTGCATTACAATATTTTCAAACTTGATTAACAATTTTAAAACTGAACTCAACAAACGGTGGAGCAAAATAATTTCTTGAAACTAATCCGTAAAGATTATAGGGCAGCATTATTCCTTTTAGAAGTCCAGATTGTGTAGATGGATAATAATGAAACTCTATTTTTGTTTGACCCTTGACTGTGTGTTCATTAAGAATTGTTGTCAGTTGTGTTTGAAAGGTATTTCGTTCTTGTATAATATTGGAAAATAGAAATGTTTCCATAGACTGCATTACTTAATTACTTTATTATGTTCTATTAATATATTGATGTATCAAATTGCATAGAGTTGGTGATATTGAAAGAGTAGCTATTTAATAGTGCATTGTATTGACACAATCTTATTTTATTTCCTATCTATGCTTCTCTTATATTTTTTCATTAACTATAGAAATAGAGGAACTTTTGAAATTATGCTACACCACTATGAAAATATAAATTTGTTTTGTTGTAAAGATGTTAGTGGGAAAAATTGTTTCTGTAAACGTTCACTTGAAGTTTGCTTCCATTTGTTTGCAAATGCAGCAGGCATAAATCAACCAAAAGAATTTAGTTGATCCCACGCAATTGGGTAATGAAATACCCTAAAATCGTACACCAAAGTTACGCGAATGAAAGTACGTTTGGATAATTTTCATGAGGGAGGAGATTTTTAAACCAGAAACCCAAGTCGCATGCGATTGGAAATTAAGGTATTTGGCCAAATTTAGTCGAAGGGATTTGTCAGAATGTTGTGGATCTCTCACGATTTCTGACATCGCAAAGCCATCACGAATCAGCTCCGTAGTGCGTAACATCTGTGGACAAATGCTTAGAATTCTTCTGAAGTCAAAATGTTTCGTTATTACGAATTTCATCATCAAAGAAACTGATTCAAGTGCTTATGAATCACAGATTCGTACACTTCAGTTAAAGCAAGCACTATGTAGTGAGATTGTACAACACTTTTGAATCAATTCAAATCTGAATCTTGTTTCGGAATTGGAACAACGATGGTGGTTTCCAGCATTTAGGGAAAGAATTAATTATACCTACACAATTGAAAAGTCAAGTAACGTATAAAACCAATAAAAGGATATTTTTAAGCATGTGATTTGATACAAAATCTATGTAAGGAAATTTATTGGTTCTGTTTGTAAATTTCCATTTAAAAATTTAGTTCGTATCAGAAATGTAAAGAAATTTACTTTTTTTTACCTACTTATATGGCGAAGGTTCATCATTTACTCTCATTGATTGTACTCAGAATATTTAATTTGCCTCTCAACTTCAAGCAATTGATTAATGATACAAAATTTTGTAACCGAAGAAAATGCTTTTGTAGGATTAGACGTAAGCACGTAACATGCCCATACTGTTTATGAATATCGATAGGCGCTACGTCTTGTGCGTCCATAAATTTTGCCATAGCTCTCATCTGACATTCGACAGTTGTAAGAGTAAGAGATCAAGTTTTGAACCACTACATAGGCAATAATTCGTGTGTCAGTTACTTGAGAGTATTCAGGATTGTGTAAAAATCAATTTCTTTGGAAACTACATTCCAAAGCTATTGTCGAAAAACATCAGTACTAAAAAATATAAAATACTTTAGTAACAAAACATCAGCAGGAAAGGTAATTTTGGGTATTTTCTAGGTTTTTTTTTATACAATTGAGTTAATTTATTTCAGTAATACCGAGAGAAAATAACATTTATAAATTCATTATATGTGACACTTTTGTATGGGATACATGGAAAAACACTCCATATTTTTTAAATTGGTACTTGCTTTCAATTAGAGCATGAAATTAACGAAGCAGAAAATTCAATATCTAGCTTCCACTCCATCCTCCAGATAAAACACACACACACACATATGCTGAAAACATAGTAAGTATAGGGACCCGTGTAGATTTAGAGTTAAATTAAATTAAATTAGATAATTTAATAACAAATCAAATTATATTTAAACATTATATCCGTTGTAATCGTGAAGAATTCTATCACAATGTATGCTTTTATACTTTTTATTGTTACAGAACTATAATAAAATTTTGATTATTCCTTAAATTATTGTTTCTGTGATGTCGCTGAAAAAGTAAAAAAAATATCCAAGATATATTTTGTTTAATGACTTTATGATTGCGTTGTTTTTAAACTCTAAACATTGTGCATTACAATAGGATGTAATAGACAGTAGCATCTAAAATTTATGATATCACTTAAATCATGTGATATCTCAAAAGCGTAATGTCTGAGGATGGATCTCTACTGAATTATTATTATTTTTAATGCATTAACATAACGTAGAATTGTTACTGATATCAATTTTATACCCATAAAAGGCATAAGATATAATTGCGTGATTAAATATTTTATTTAATGATATATTTTGAACTGTAACAGTCGCTGAGTCTCACAAATCCATTAACGAAATTTCTGAATGTTGAAAAGGAGAAAAATATGTTTTCGAGCTTCATTTGATTATACCAGTTGTTTTGTATCATAAATCTAATTTCACAAATCGGTTTATTTTTACAAACCAAAAAAAGAGAGCTAGAAAACTTGCGACGAAAGCAAATATTGGGGCAACACGGAATTTACTCCATGGTTGTCACTTACTAATGAAAGTCGGAGTATTTCCTCTCTCTAGACTATACTTCTACAGTAATAACTGCTTAGGCTGGTAACCAAAGATACTTCAATCCAATAGGAAACATTGAATAGGCAGAGATAGAAGTTTAATTTTTGTCATTGTTTAAGATATTAATAATATTTGCCTGTACGGTACTTAAACACTTGTACCAGGAAAATGATATTCTAAAAGAGAGGCAAAGATCATTTGGCAACCAAAAAAGATAGCTATATTTCCAACATAAAATTATATTATAATCAATCATTGAATGCCGAATGACTCAAGGTAATTGACGCACTTTAAGAATCAAAATGGTCTTGAAAATTAAAAACATTCATCGTCGAAAATGCCAGAACAGAAATATAATAGAAGTTTCAGCAAAAAATTATGGATCCGAAATCTGTAGGAAGAGGGTAAAAGAACACATTTCTGCTGAGAATTCACCCTCGAAAGATTTTAAGTTGATTCTCTGCCTATTTCAAATTTCTGGGATAAATGTTGCAGATTTTTCAAAAGAAGAAGAGGAGTTCTATTTCATTGCTTCGAGACAGAAACGGAAACAGAGGCAAAAATTCTATGTAAGCAAACACATGAAATATTTCTGCTTTATTCTTGTAATCTCAAGATTTTTCACACAAATAACGTGGTTACTTATTATGAAGGACAAAAGAGCGGAGTTCACTTTCAGCTTTCTGATAATTCTATTATCTATATTCTATACGTCACTTTACCAGAACCGAAAACAGTTGCTGCAAATAATAAAGGATTTGAACGTACTATTTAAGAAGATGTCAAATTATAAACAAAAACCAAAGAAATGTCTATTGAAACTGATTCTAGTTGTTGAAGCTTCTGTGACAATCTATATATTTACCGAGGACGTACAGTCAATGTCAGCATTTCACAAAACGTATTTCAATATGAATACAATACAGCAGACTACTTTTAAATTTGATTCCTCGTATTTCTTGGTATTGCATGGTATCGATTTACTTTACCTTTTACTAATGAACTCAGTTGTTTCGCTATTTGCTTTGTATTACTGTCTAGTCTGCCTGTACATTCGGAGCTTCTACGGGCATTTATTTGAATATAATAATTTTAATGATTTAATTCAACAATATAAGATAATATATAAAACATTCATGGAATTAACAAACTGCATGAATCATTTCGAAGAATGTTTTGCTTTCCCAGCCTTTATTACAGTGCTTATGTCCATGGCTACACTCTTTCATATTGGCTACATAGTTGCATTTGAGACTTTTGAGCGCCAATCACTTTTACTGTACTCGTGCGCTAACATGATATATTCTCTGTCGAATCTATTACTAATTATGGTTCCAGCATCGATAACTAATTCAGCCACAAAAAGAGCCAAGGGAACTGTGATGAGTTTGATGAACGAGATTTCACCTAGTGATAAAGAATTGAAATTTGAAATCCAAAAATATCTCTTTCAAGAGAATTTTCTAACTTTATGGAATATTTACGTTTTAGATGGGTCACTCATAATCACAGGTTTTGGAACTCTCTTAACCTACGGAATTTTAATTGGAACTTTAGGTAGAGAACATTGAGACTCTGAATGCTGTTTTCTTAATATAAATAAAAGTCATTGGGGCTATGTATGTGGTTATGTTCCACATCTCCTCCTAAACCAATGGACTGTTTTCACACTTATTATTCAATACAAGGGGAAGACACTTATGAAGTTTTCAAATTTCAAAAGATAATTAAACAGTCAGTTAATTCGAAATTAATCGAAACAGTTTTCCCGCCGTATGTTCGGAGCAAATTGTCCGACAAAAAATATTTTTATACCGTCTTAAAGTTCAAAATATTTCCTTTTCTATGATACCAATATTTCTACTGTAACATTTTTGCTTCAATTTTTTAAATTTTTAAACGTTTAATAATTGTTAATTACGTGCAGACGATTTTGACATAAAGCAAATTTACAGCTACTGTGTTGCTAGACAACGGTTAGACTTTGAACTAATTTACCTTTATTTCTGAAAATTTTGCTTGTTTTCATAAATGTACTAGCCTTTTTAACCGGTCTCGCTTGGGATAGATTCAAACTAATTCTTTACTGATTATAATTAATTTTATTTACACTATTGTCACAAATTTATTTTAAGACTTGACTATACACACTATTTTTAGTCTCCTCTTGCTCATCTTCGATGATGAACAATGTTGATGTATCCTTCGCCTTTGACATTCCCACGTACAGTTAGTTGTACATGCGAGAAGCACTCATCAGTCAAATCCAAGCCTGTGACTCGAAGCGATTGTCCTTGCGCCTTATTGATTGTTATTGCAAATGCAAGGCGAAGAGGAAATTGTAATCGTTGGAAAGAAAATGGCAAGTCAGTCGGAATGAGAGGTATCCTTGGAATTATGACGTGCTCACCCTCAAATGGTCCAGTTAAAATGGTTGCTTCGATTATATGAGCATGTAATGCTTTCATTATCAGTCTGGAGCCATTGCACAGCTTCGGTGGGTCCAGATTGCGTAGCAACATGATTCGACATCCAACCTTCAGCACTAATCTATGTAGGGGAATGCAACGGAGATTTAGTGAATTCAAAAACTACAGCTTGTGGCTTCCTCATCATTTAAACATTTGTCTATTGAGTAGTATGTTCTTGCGGCAGTTGGAACTTTTTTTTGTACTGTGAAATTTATTTCCCTGACTTTCTCATTTAAAGGTGTCGATATTGCGCGTTCTTGGGACCAATGGATGTTTTGTATATTCAAGGTGATATCTGGATAAACTTGATTAATTATATTTTCTAATGTTGGACATATCTTGCGGAATTCATTGGAAAGCCTGATTTTCCCATTTTCCGTTGTTGCCTCTTTCCCGTCACCAATTTTAAGTAAATAATCAGAAACTTTTGGCAATTATTTTGAATTCTCATGTCGGTCGTTAATTTCATAACTTTTACTTGCTTCCAAAAATATGAAGATTTTAAACAGGCTTTGATTTCATCGGCCATTGTACCTCTCGGAATTACTGGTAGTGTTTGTCGGAAATCACCTGCAAGGACAACAATCAGACCTCCCATAAGGTCTTTATTTCCACGAAGGTCCTGGAGGGTTCTGTCTATGGCTTTGAGACCATGCTTGTGCATCTTAGAAATTTCGCTAGTCCTGTTCCTATCGTAGGAAGAGGAAAAAGGGAGGGAAAAAAGATTTTCTAACGGTCTGTCTATCGCGAGAACTCCTCCTAAACGGTAAATAGTCTTGACATGAAATTTGCACATGTTATTCAGGAGTTTGTTCTTAGATTAATTGTACTCTTTCAAAAATTTACTTCCTAAGATATTTAATTAAATAACGAAAATTAAACCAATTATCGGCGTTTTATCTTAGTTTTTCGCCAATAATTTCAGAAAAATATATTGCACGTAGATTATTTACATACCATCTTAAAGAGCAGAAAATCATATTTTAATGATTTCAAATTAAATGTTATGCGTTCTTTTTCTTAATTTAATAAACATTTCAAATTTTTTTCATACACAATTTGTAACAACGCTTTCTGTTATTGTATTTAAATTCAAACCATTGATCGTTTTATGAAATCCTTCATTCCGGTATTTTCACCATAGTGAAAGTTATGATTAAAATATTGTTTGAATGTTAACAGAAAGGCAGAAATTTTATTTAGCTTTTATTTCGCAGTATATACCTTTTTCAGAATGTTTGTACCACAATTCAATAATGTTAATTACTCTCTTTGCGTGATGTTTCATTTAATTTTACAATTTTTTTAATGATCATAGTGAGTGTATAAAATCCTTCAAGTTTGTTGAGCCCACTTCCTACCGGATGGAGAGGCCTAAGGAGAAAAAGAAAGAACACTGTGCGGTTTTTTCCGGTCAGTGACAAAAACACTCAAGAGAAAAGAATTGTACTCCGGATAATGGCAAAAGGTACAAGATATGAAAGAGTTTCTGCTGTTGCCGTAGCAATGATGGGGAGGTGGAAATGGTGTACGAAGGACTACGAGATTCTTGCCAAGTTGTTCAAACTAAGGAGAGAAAAAGAAGGGTGTTTCACTGCTGGTCCAAAGGGTCAGTTGATTAACGAAAATGAAAGAAAGACGCTTCCTCGAAAAACACTTTTAGTAAATTAAAAGTGTTATAAGTACTTGGACCTGAAATTTTTTTTATCCCGAGCAACGCCGGGCATATCAGCTAGTAATGAACAAAAAAGAAAGGCTATTACGCCATTGAGATCAGAAGAACAGTTAAGAACTGGCATTTCCCGCTTAAGAGTATTTTTCTGAATTTATGGAATATACACATCATGGAGAGATCACACATGATCACAATTTCGGAAATCTCTTAACCTACAGAATTAAAGAAGAATAGTGCTTTCACAATTCAGATCGGCAAAAGTTGAGAATTTTATTTGTAATATTCGGTATCTCTTATTCCTATTCTGTCGAGGAAGGCTCGAAATATATTAATGGCTTTTGAAACAGAAAATTGCCTTAATATCCTTGTTTTTTTTCTCCTATTTTATGGACAGTTCATCTGAAGACCTTAAGAAGACTAGTTTACAGAAGGTTGCAAACACGCTGGTATGATAGCTTAATAAATTAAATGATTTATCTGACAAACTGCTTTACCCAGAGAGTTTCAAAACTATCGGTAAAAACTTTAGGAAGTGACATAAAACATCAAATAGCATGGATGTTTATGTTTCCAAACGAAAGAGCAGTATCAATTTATGATTTCCTGATAATTCTTATTTTGCTATTTTACATATCACTTTGCAGTAATCGAAAGGAGTTGATAAAAATTATAGAAGATTAATTATATTATTATAATATTATTGAAAAAGATATCAAATTGTAAACCAAAACCAAAGATGCTTCTATTGAAATTGTTTCTTGTTTTCGAAGTCTCTGATATAAGTCATATATTAATGATTTACGTACTGTCACGGTCAGTATGTAATTTCATAAAAATCATTTGAATAAAAGCAGTGTAATGTAGACACTTCATGCGGTCCAGCAGATCTGTAAATCCTTACGTATGGCATGTAGGAAGCATTCGGTATTTGGATGAGCAACTGGTTTTGGAATACTTGGAAATTACCCAGTCTCGTAATGGCTACTGATTTTCAAATGGCTCAGTCATGAAGCAAGTGTGACCATTATATATTTAGAAAGGAATTTCAGGTATAGCTATTCCTATTAGTACAAGATATTCTTCGATATATCCACGATGTTGTTACGATATTCTTAAAGCCGCAAAGCATCTTAAAGAAATATCTTAATATTGTAGGATATATTACTCTAATAGAGTTGTTCTTTTTCGAGCAATTATCTGACTCTGAGAAAAATGTGTTTCTTTGGCACTTTTGATTATTGAGAAATAATTTCGAGTCTAATAGTAACCCAGAATGAAAACAAAACAATTGAAGCCAATTAATCAAAGCGCAAAAATATGTGGTTCAGAATAAAATAAGAAAAACGATAATACAAATTTTCAAATTATTTCACTTGTAATTAAATACTTAAGATTGTTAAAAATTGTAGTACAAAAGGCTTTTACAAAAAAAAAAAAATTGTTTTTCATGAAATATTCAAAAATGTATTTACTAATGTTTTAACTTTAAGCTACTATTCTTTAAATAGGAAGAAATGAAAATTATTTCATTAGAACTATGCTCCATATATTGGATGATGTATTATTTCAATACATTTTCTAGCAAACTGTTTTAAAACTGCAATATTGCAAGTATATTTTAGTGAATAAATTTAAAGCATTATTTTAAAAATATTTTTATTAAATTTATATTTAATTATTATTAATAATTTTTATTTTTTCATAGAATATTTAAAGTATTTAATTTTCTTACACTTTTAAAAGAACAAGGAGTTGGAAAGTAAACTTCTTGCTCCACTTTTAACAAATAGCTTTAAGAATAATCACAACAACCATTTACTAGTTTTCCACGAGAAAATATGTGCATGAAGTCATCAGGGGAACTATTTTAATGTATTGAATTAATAAATATTAAATTTCAGTTTTCTTAATCAATAAAAATGCTCTGTATGCAGTTCACTTAAATCCAGTATTCTTTCAAGAAGCTTTTCCAGAGTCATTCATTCAAGAAGCTATTGAAACATATAAGCATTTTTAGAATAAAATCAATTAATACACAATATAAGAACTATAGTTCTCATAAATCCAATAAGAATACTACTGAATGAAGGGAAATAAGTTTTTTTTGTTTCAATTCATCATAGCAGTTGTTTTGTTTCTGATATCGATTAATATTTGGCAACTACAAAAGATAGCTGGAAAACCTTTGGTGGAAAATAATACCTTGGGTAAAAAGGATTTTCTCCACACTTGTTATTAACTAATGAAAGGTGGAGACTTCAACGTTCGAAATTCTATCTCTAAAGATGCAATTGCTTATGCTAACAAGCAAAGAGTCGCGAATTCTTTGTGATATAGTAGGATGATTTGCCATAATAAAAATTTTGAAACAGGCGTCTATTATTATTATTTTTTCTTTCATTAAGATATTAGCGATAATCGTTTGTCCAATAAATTTCGATTCACGTCAAGAAAATGATATAAACAAATTGCTATTACTCGATACTATGAAATTATCGTTTGAAAAATGCTCAATTAAAACATTTGAAGAAATCGATAACTTTAGAGGGTACAATTTTACTTCAAAGTTGTTATTAAATAATGAAAGGCCAAGATAGAGACATCTTAATTGTACTTCTAAACAGATTTAACTGTATATGCTAGCAACAAGAACGTTTCTATAAGAGATATTAACATGTTTCGAAACAGACGTATTTTTCATGCTGTAATATATTAAAAATAATCATTAATTATATGCAGCACGATAGTTGGTGCACTAGAAGAAGCAAAATGGTTTCGAATAATAATAGCACGCATCAAACAAAGTGCTGGAAGGGAAATATTATGCGCGTATCACCAAATAATTATGGATCGGAAATCTGTCAGAAAACGGTGAAAGAGCACAAGTTTGCTGAGGATTCCTTCTTTGAAAATTTTCAGCTTATTTTCTGCCTACTTCAAATTTTTGGGATTGATGTTGCAGATTTTTCAAAAGGCGAAGAAAAGTCAGATTTCTGTACTTTGAGACAGAATCGAAAACAGAAGAAAAAATTTCATTTAAGCATATATTTGAAATACTTCTGCTTTATCATTGTAATCTTAAGATTTTTTGCACAAATAGCATGGTTGCTAATTATGCCAGACAAAACAGCGGATTCCAGTTACATCTTTCTGATAATTCTAAATTTTTTATTCTATACATCACTTTGCCAGAACAGAAAGGAGATGCTGAAAATTATAAAGGATTTGAAAAAAATAATGAAAGAGATGTCAAATTATAAACCAAATTCAAAGACATATCTGTTAAAAATGATTCTCTTCTTGGAAGCTTCTGCGACCACGTATGTATTTATAATTTACATACAGACATGGTCAACATTTCACAAAAAGTATTTTCATACGAATACATTAATACAGGCATTTAAATTTGATTTTTCTTATTTCTTTTGCTGATATTTTCTTATTTCTTTTGCTCTTATTTCTTTTGATATTTTATGCTGTTGATTCATTATTCTTTTTAATAATGAACTCAATTATTTCTCTCTTTGCTTTGTATTATTGTCTAGTCTGTCTATACATTCGAAGCTTCTACAAGCACCTACTTGAATATAATAATTTTAACAGTTTCCATCAAAATTATAAGATAATATATAAAACAATCATAGAAGTAACAAATTGCATGATTCATTTCGAAGAATGTTTTGCTTTCCCTGCATTTATTATTGTCGTTATGTCCATGACTTTTCTCTTTTGGACTAGCTACAGAATTGCCTTTCAGACCTTTGAGTATCTATTACTTTTACTGTTCTCGTTAATCAATGGAGCATACACATTGTGGAATCTATTACTAATTATGGTACCAGCATCTGTTGCTAATGAAGCCACCAGAAGAGCTAGGGAAATTGTGATGAGTTT
Source organism: Araneus ventricosus (assembly GCA_013235015.1). Taxonomy (NCBI): domain Eukaryota; kingdom Metazoa; phylum Arthropoda; class Arachnida; order Araneae; family Araneidae; genus Araneus; species Araneus ventricosus. Next base: position 37,016 of record BGPR01007231.1, on the reverse strand, counting down.
GCGGTATGATATTCCAGCTGGCGATAAAGAATTGAAATTTGAAATCCAAAAATGCTTCTTTCGACAGAAATTTCTAACTTTATGGAATATATATATTTTAGATAGATCTCTCATAATTACAGCTTTTGGAACTCTTTTAAACTACGGAATTTCAATAGCGACTTTCAAAAAAGAGTGTTGAATCTTTGATGTTGTTTTGAAAGAAAAAAGAGAATAGCTACTACACCTTCAGATGAATAGAGACCTATGAGTGTGCATTTCTTTAACTATTCTTGCGCATCAACTGTGTGCCCACCTATTGCTAATTGTCTTAGTAGCATAGAACACGAACTAAACCACAAAAAGAGCCGAGATCATTGTGATAAGTTTGCCATATAAGGTTAGAACTTGTAAAAAAGAGTTATATTTGCTTTTCAAAAATGTTTCTTCAAGAAACATTTTATAATTTCATGGAATATATATATGTTACGTATAATTTGGTCAATCGGTTAGAATGAATAATTACCGATCAATGTGATAAACTATCGGTAATTATTCATACTAACTGGTTAATCTCATTGACCGTAACATACTCATCTGAGACACATCACTCATATTCACAGCTTTTGGAACTCTGTTAGACTATGGTATTTCATTTGTTACCTTGGAAAAAGAGCACTGAAACTTAGACAATAGATTGAAAGAGTAAAGAATAGTGCTTACAACATTTGGATCGGCAGTAAAAACAGTCAAAAGATGGTTATTTGTAATATTCCTTATATTTCTGGATGTTTTTATTATTCATATTCTTTTAAGAAATGCTAGAAAGTTAGTAAAAGCTATTTTGAAACAGAAGACTGTATTGATCTGCTTTTCTTCAATCTTATTGACAGATATTCTGTAGTCTAAAGAACGACTAGTTTGCAGAAGGTTATTAAGACATTGACATAATAGCTTAGTAAATGAAATGACTTATTTGCTAAACTGGAACATAGAGAGTTTCTCTACTCTTGGTACGAAGCTTATAAATAGGAATTGACATAACACATAAGGCATACAATGGAAGGCTGCCCGTCAAGGCATAAACCTCTAAAAGGAGTTTGCCGCTTGGTTCCTGACATCGAATAACAGGTGTGGTAACCATCTCATACCTTTTGCGTCATCTGACAAGGATTCAGAATTACAGGGTCCTTCGAATTATAGTCCTAGAATTGCCTTAAAATGACACGTTAATATACCTAAACTAAACTCTTATATTTGGAATTTTTAATAATAAGTCATATGACCTTCATCAGCAAGGACATTTTTATCATTTCTAAGGAAGATTTTGTTGCCCGGATTTTTGTAGTTGCTGCTGTTACAGAAGAAATGCCTGGGTTTTTTTAAAAATGTTCCCCGAACACCTCATCGACAATGAAAAGTCTTCTTCTAGGTCGGTGGTCAGCTTTTTGAGCGGTTTCTGTAATTTTTCTGTACACATGTTCCTCAAATTCATCGGTCTTCTTTCATTCCTTTTTCTTTGTTTCTGTTTTTCCTCATTTCAGTATATAGTAGCTATTGTCCTTAACACTTCATCGTTTGAGTTAGGAGAATACAATATTTGATAATTTCTGCTTAAATCTCTCTTTCTAGCTGTGTTATATTACCCTGAAAGTTTCCCCAAATAATTTTTAAATGCATTTTATAATACTGCTTTTGCTATCCTGTTAATTTTAAGTTTTTGTTCGTAAGGAACTCTTTCCATTTCTTTTCGCTTCTGTAATTTTAAAATTTTCTTTTCTGTATAGAAATAAAGAAGAAATTATAATCTCATATAAAAAAAAGTTCCGCGATTATCTGATATAAATGAAACTAGCGATCCGAAAAAGACTCCATTTGTATAAGTTTTAGAGTGTATCAAAACTCATACAAATGGTTTAGCAGATTGAAACTCTTTCCTTAAAATATTTCCAATATTATTAACCTCATTAAATATATAAAAAAATTAACTCGGTTTATAATGATCGCCAATTAAACGAGTTTATTCTTCAAAAGTATTTAGTAAAGGTTAATAAGTAACGTTGTTTAATTTCGACGTTCAGATTGTGGGTACGAGATAATAATAAAACTAAATTTTTTTTAGCCTTTTTTTTAGGTTGATCGAGTGTTTTCGAGGACAGGTTTTGAAAGGTATTTTGTTCCTGTAATGCTGCAAATAGAAATATTTGAATATATTATATTATTTCTAATAATTCATATTAGACTATAAAATCATATATAGTTGGTGATATCGTAAAAATTACTATTTTATATTGTACTGTATTGCGGCATTCCTGTTATGACTATGTATTTCTAATTTTATTTTATACAACTATAGCAATAGCGGGATTTTCAAAATAGGCTACACCACTATAAAATTATAAACTTATTTTTCTGTAAATAGGTTCTTGTGAAATCTTGTTTCTGTAAGTTACCACCTGCTGTTTGCTTTTGTATTTGTAGTTTAATAAAATATTGGTCTTCTTTGTGAATTTATTCAGCAAAGTGCCATGTTATAAGCTCGTGCAAAATATCACTTGCTATATGGTTGATCCTGTAAAAAGTTTTGAGACTAACATATGCTATCGGTGAGATTGGATGAATATGAATCCTGGTGCCCTTCCTCCCGCTTGGAGTTTTCTTTCGTGAGAAGGGGAGGTGGGCATTAAAAGACTCTACATTCTACAATCATTAAAATCCTCCGAGGTCTTGGAATACATTCAACTCGTACTCTAAAATTATCCAAATGTAGGTACGAGATGATAATTGTGATGATTTAAATTGGGAATCCAAGTCGCATAAGAATGGAATCTAAGCTATTGTGCCAAATTTTATCAAAGGCCTTGTTTAGGTCTAGTTGCAGTTCGTCCAAGTATTCTACCACCATGAAGCCGATCCATAATACGTAGCATCTGAAAATCATTGTTTAGAATACTTCTAAAGCCAAACTTTTTTGGCTATGGTGAATTATAGAATTCACCATAGAACTTGAATCAGTTCTTTGATTATAGAAATCAAAGAACTGATTCAAGTTCTTGAGAAGCATAGATTCGTACACTTGACTCAAAGTAGTGAGAAAGTACAATAATTTTGTGGGCGATTCGAATTGGAATGAGGTTTCAGAATTAAACCAACCATGGAAATTTCCCAGCATTTTGGTAAAAAACTTTTTTTAAGTAAACAATTGAAATGGAAAGTATTGTATAAAAATATTTTAATTATTAATATTTTAACCATGCTGTCATACCACCAACCTCCACATGACTCCAAACGAACTCCTCAGCCAAAAGAAGTGAAGTGAATTGTGGTAGAAACGAGGTGGTAGGTGCCATGAATTGAATTGGTTTCTGCACAGGGTGTGCAAGTTTTGGTAAGAGATCCTTAGTGGACTCTGAGATATAATCCAAGTGATTATGGTTTATGAGTAATCTTAATCTTCAAATGTAATATATGTATAATTATGTACATAATTCTTATTTAATCAAGGTATAGTTCCTATTGATAAAGTAGAGTGAACGAAAGACTGAAATTATTGAAGACTGGAGTAAACATGCACTTTCGATCAGAGCCCAAGAGTCCGAGAAGCGACAGGCAGGAGTACACAGACACTTTCAATCAGAGCCCACGAGTCTGAAAGCGATAGGCAGAAGTACACAGCCTGACCCATGCGATTTGAGATAAAATCCATACCAGAATACTCCTATTCCTAATTTTCATTTAAAAATTTACTTTTTATCAGAAACGTATTAGAACTGAAGAATTCGTATCTTTTTTGGTACATAAGGTTTATTCACAAATATCGGTAATCCTCACCATTTTCTCTCATTAATTCACTTAATGTTTAGTGTTCAACTTCGCAGCTTCAAAAAGTTGAGTTCTGATACAAAATTTTCTATCCGAAGAAAATGCCAGTGAAGAAAATTTCATAAATTCCATTTCTCTTTTTAAAAAAGTACATCAGAATTCAGCTAATTCAAAACTGATGGGATAGCTAATAAATTGATGTATCCAAAAATTCGAGGAAATATTAGAGATAAACTTTGTTTGGGAATTTTTTGTTATAACCATTGTAGTCCATTTTCGAGATATCACAGCAGCTATACAGGGTGTACACAAAAGAAGTGACACATTTCAAAAATTAATAAAAAAAACTCTAAAAATGTTGGAACTACTGTTTATTTCAAATAAGAGCGCATCTGAAACAGTTTTTTAGATAGGTAATTCGACGTTATGCCATTCTAAATTTGTTTCAGCGAGAAAATTTCGTACGCTATGGCTACTGATCAGGAGAAGCCTATGCGTGTTATTTGGGTTATTTTTAGTTTTTCTTGAATATCACGAAAAGTCTTCAGTATTCACCCTACATGTGAATTAACAAATTAAAGAGCGTAAAATTCCCTACAAATATGTGCTTTTATTTTTCTTCCAATTTTAATATTTTCTCAGATAAAGGCTCTAAACAAAGTTTTTATTTCCAGTAATTTACGACCCCCTAAACCACCAAAATGGCATGTTACCTATCTAAAAAAACTTTTTTAGATGCGCTATCATTTCAAATAATTGTAGTTCCAACATTTTTAGTTTTCTATTGTTAATTTTTGAAATGTGTCACTTCATTTGTGTACACTCTCATAATAAACGGATCTGAGCATTTCGTCTGATGCCTAATTGTATGTTATTTTACTCTGCTGTGACGCCATACTCTTCCCCCCGTACGATGTGCATTAGATTCGGAGAAAAAATTTGATTGGACCCATTTAACATGGATAACGTGAACCTGTATAGACTCCATTATGACAATTTTGATATTCATACAACTACAAATCTCGAAATTTTCTATCCAAAGAAAAATTTGCAGAAGAAATGTCATAATCTTATTTCAATGAATCTTTGAGTGAACTTTAGATGAGTTTCGAAATTTTTGTTATTTTTCCGATAAAGTTATACAGGTTGTCCCAGAAAGATCTGTACAACTTCAAACTGTTATTTAAAAAAAATAGATCTACAACAAAAACTTTTGTAGCTATAGCCATAACAACTCGAAAAGTTTTTTTTACTGTCTGTTTTTTTTCTTTACAGTCCGTTCCACGTGAGATCCCTTCTTTGCACGAATAATGCAAAGGTGATATTCTAATTCCATCCAGAAACGTTGCAGCATGTTTTAATCAATAGTTTCCAAAGCGACTTGTATCATTTGCTTCAATTCCCCAACATAAATGAAATTGTGGAATGTTGTCCATGTCCGTGTTGTAGACTTTTGTTCGGTACACAACACCTTTCATAAAACCCCAGAAGTAAAGTCTAGTGGAGAAATGTCAGCCGACCGTGGCAGTCATGATATGTTGTGGGATCATCTCTGCCAATCCAACGCTGTGGAAAGAAATATTTCAGCTAATTGCGATATGTTAATTGCCCAATAAATGGCGCGCCGTTCTGTTGAAAAATGATATTTGGCTGAAGTTACTCTAGTTGAGGTATCGAGAATATCTACAGGAACAATCATTTCCGAGAAATAAAAAAGGGTCCATTGAAGCAATCTACACCAGGCCTTGAACTTTTCACGGTTCCGTTCGATTTCTTGTGCGACGTTTGGTTTTTTTGAGAATTCGAACGTTATGTTTATTTACCATTCCGGAAACATGGAATGTTGACTCGTAGGAAAGCATAATCCCATTCAGAAAATATTCATCCCTCGCCAAAGGGTGCAGAATATCAACAGAAAACCGAAACCGCTTTGAATAATCATTCAATTTTAAGATGTGCAGCATCTGAACTTTGTATACAAAGAGTCGTAAACGTTTATGAACTACTTTGCGTATCGTGAATCTTGCCATACATCTTCGAATTTCTTTAGTAGGGACCCGAAAAAATGTTTCTCGTACTCGTTCCATGCACTCGACATTAGTTCTAGGACGACCGTACCCATTTTTAAGATTGATATTTCCCTTTGTCATAAATTTGTGATACCACTCACGAATGCTTGAACGAAATGATGGTGTTTCTCCTTACTTGGATCGATAATTTCGGTGCGTTTGAATGTCGGATTATCTCTCTATAAACCATGCGACAGAGTGCGCTTTCTTCTCAGGAGATGCCATTTTCAATAAATCAGTCTTTATGGGTCGTGTAACACCATCTACGGCCAAACGCAGACGGTAAAAGAAACTTTGAGTTGTTTTGTCCATAGCTGCAAAAATATCTGTTGTAGATTTGTTCTTTTCTTAAATAAAAGTACGGATATTTTTGGGACACCCTATATTCAAAGAAATATTTCTGATCATGGAATCTGCCTAGATTTTAAATAAATTGCCGTTTTAGATTTGAATGATCGCAAAAAAAATTTTCAGAAACATATGTATGTCTGTGTATATGTGTTATGAAAATGGATATAATTTTGATTAGCAATCGTTTTGCCGTAACAGGTGATATACATCAACTTTTGAACAAACTTCGACAACAGGAAGACGTGTTTTACGCACACTCCAACTTAATTTTCTTTTCAGTATATTTCGTACTGAAACACCACGGAATTGTTTTTTTAGCTTCCTGTGGATTTGAGTCTACCGTTAGGAATATATACCATTCTATTTCAGCCGTTTTTATTTCGTTGATTTTAAAGTTAACTTGTTTATCGGACAAGAATTTAGTTAGGTATAAGAAAAGGTGGAGTCGCTTGATGCAAGATCATAATTATAGTATGAATCGTAAATTACTTCCCATAAGCTTTGATCCAGTGGTTGAATTGTTAGAAGACCATGATATGTGCCTATGTTATGGAGAATCGAAGAGACTCCTTTCTTAACCCTCTCTGAGCGGTTAGCTATTCTGATCTACTTGCTTTAAAATTTTAAAAATTTGCTTTCACAACAACAACAGTGAACAATTGGATCTTTAATGCGTTTAATCAAGTGTCTGAAATCTTAAAAATATTTTATCCATGGTGGTTTAAGAAATTATATATAAAAACATGAATTTGCGCATTCTGCAGTCTTCGGATCAACATTGGCAATATGTCAATCAGCAAGATGCTCTTTCTGTTCTAGAACACAGTTCTTCTCAGATTCCGTGCCGATACAGTCTGTTTGAATTTACATTGATGTCTGTTTGCTTTCCGCGAATAGCTATGTAACACACATTTAATAGTCTGCACCTCACACAAATTTCGATAACTGTTGAGAAACTGCATGCACAAACAGAAGTACTTCTGGTTGCTCATGACTCGTGGCATTTTTCTATGCTGTTGATGAGAGTTAATCGGTTCTACGTTTTGCGCCTCTATAAACTTTATCGTAGCTGTCACCTCGCATTTGGCGGGAATAGAATTAAAAGTTGACGTTTTCAATCGTTAAAAGGCAATAATTCAAATGATCGGGTAGTATCAACTAATGCTTAAGGTAACCACGTCCTGAATCTTTAAAACATGCTCAGTCGCATTACGGTATGTGTTATCGGAGATATACTTCAGGAGCAACCCTCGTATAACTTGTAGATCATAAAATGCTTAAATCTATTCAGAAAATTCAGCGCTTTTGGAGAAGAGTTGGAATTCATGCGTCGTCCTATTCATGTGACCACATTTCAAAATGAGGAATCCATCTCAGAAGAGCTCTTGTCTTGTATCGAAACGGTTTTTAATGTAACTAAATATGAATGGAAGATAATCTTTTGATCGACTTGCTTGGATTATATCGCGTTTTGAATTTTCGCGTAACTTCCTTATTTCTGGTACGGATCTCAACTGTGGTCAAATCACGAGGAAAACGCGAGATCCAGCTCCCCATCTGAATGCGAGGATGTTTAACATGATCCCACATACGCCTCGGATCTCCGATGGAATCGTATCTCAAAAGCAAACTTGTCGTATTTCGAATCCAAAATTTTACCATCATGTTATGGTGTTCGTCAAATTATTGTATAATTAAAAGACAAATAATGATGTATTTAAGTTTATATTATGTTTGTAATACATTCAAATCTATGTGTGTTTTTCGTTTTTTGTATTTTAGACTCACACCGACCAGCCTACCCAAACAGGTGTAAAGCCTAGAACGGCCGGCGGGGAGACAACAAGTTAAATTTAAATCTATGTGTGTGTACTTGATATTAAAAAAGTTTATTCTCATAGTAAATGTCTACCAAAATGTATGTTTAGAATATGATAACCTGAAATTTTGTATTGACAGACAATGAAGTACATTTAGATTTTTGAGAAATCTATGAAGAACCTTACAAGAGTTCAGTTGAATTTAATTGTAATATTTTCATTCATATGATTGAGAAATACAAGGAATAATAATTGCTGTTAGTGCGCTTTCCCTCATAAAGAGATCTTTGACAAAATTGAAAAGAATGTTCAAGAACTACATTGGTTTGTAGAGATGATAATTTATATTGAAACAGATTCAATTTTATTGCAAAAATATACGTAACACGATTCTAAGATAATTGAGGAATGTAACTAAACAGACGAAATAAAAAAAACGATACTAATAATAGTACAGAACAATTAGCCTAAAAATCGGCTAAACCTAAACATCCAAAAAGAAAAGATCTCTCCAGCGCCAAATTGTTCCATACCCTCCCTAGTAGTAAGTGGTAAGAAGTCACACGATCTCGAGCTTCGGATTTCGGGAGGAGGGGATAAAAAGAGGGTGAAGTGGTAATTTTTCACAGTTTTTCTAAGATATCTCGAAAACTATTCAGTTTTAAAATTACAATGGATTAAAAAAATTAAAGAGCTAATAATTCCCTACAAATTCATACTTTTATTTTTCATTCGGCTTTAATAGTTTCCCAGATAATGGGTCTCGAAGGTTGCCCCCATCTTGGATTTCCTTCCCCCTTTTCAATTGTTCTTGAATACCTCGGAAACTATTCAAAATTGAAATTACATATGAATTAACAAATTAAAGAGCGTGCGATTCCCTACAGATAGGAACTTTGATTTTTCTCATGCTTTAATAGTTTTTGAGATAATTGGTCTCAAAATGGATGAATTTGTAAAAAATTTTAATTGGTAGTACAATAAATGAAAGGTTTAAAGAAAAATAAAAAAATCATATAGTTTTTGAAATTGGTACAAATGTTCTCGAGGGTCTCTTGTTGTACATAGCAAAGTCCCCTATGCTGGGGGGAGCTCGCGCAGCCATCGTGGATTTCATCCCCCATTTTTAGTTTTTCCCGAATATCTCGAAAAATATTCACTTTTAAAATTACGATTGATTTATCTAATTAAAGAGCATAAACTTCCCTACAAATACATACTTTTGTTTTTCTTCCAGCCTTAATAGGTTTTGAGATAATGGGTCTCAAAGTTTACCCCCATCTTGGATTTCATCCCTTTTTTTTTGTTTCTCGAAATATATTTAATTTTAAAATTACATGTAATCAGCAACTTAAAGGACGTAAAATTACCTACAAACATTTGCTTTTATTTTTGTTTTAACTTTAATATTTTCTGAGATAATGGGTCACAAAATTTGCCAACAACTTGAATTTTATCCCCCTTTTTTCAAATTTTTCTTGAATATCTCGAAAACTATTTGATTTTATAATTACATGTTATGCAACAAATTAATTATCTTAAAATTCACAAAAAATGCATGCTTTTATATTTTTTCTAGCTTTAATAGTTTCTGAGGTATTTAAGAAGAACGAAAAAAGGGGGGATGAAATCCAAGATGACGACAAACCTTGAGACCCATTATCTCAGAAACTATTAAAGCTAAAAGAAAAATAAAAGGAAGATAATGAGGTTTAATAATCATACGTTTGGTAGGAGATTTTGAGCTCTTTAATTTTCTGATTAACAATTTTAAAATTGAATAAATTTCGAGATATTTAAAAAAAATTAAAAAAGGGGGATGAAATCCAAGAAGGCAATAAAATTTGAGACCCATTATCTCGGAAACTATAAAAGCTAGAAGAGAAGAAAAGTACTTATTTGTGTAGTAAATTTTGCGCCCTTTAATTTTTTAAATCAATTGTAATTTGAAAATTGAATGCTTTCTGAGATATTCAGGAAAAACGAAAAAAGAGGTTTGAAATCCAAGAGGGCGGCGCCAGCCTCTCCCCCAGGACTTGGGACTTTTAGTATATTCATCACAAGCCCCTCATGAACAAGTGTGCCAATTTTCAAAATTATAAGATTAAATGTTTTTTTTTCAAACCCTTCGTTGACTGGACTATCAACTAAGATTTTTTACAAATTCATCCACTTTAAGACCAATTATCTCAAAAACTATTAAAGCTTCAAAAAAATCAAAGCATCAATTTGTAGGGAATCGTACGCTATTTAATTTATTAAATAATATGTAATTTTGAATATTGAATAGTTTTCGAGGTATTCAAGAAAAACTGAAAAAGAGGGAGGAAATCCAAGATGGTGGCAACCTTGGAGACCCATTATCTGGGGAACTGTTAATTTTTTCGGTACATATCTTCATTAAATTCGTTGGTTTCCTTTCATTCCTTCGTTTTCACTTTTATTTTTATCATTCCAGAACACAGCAAATACTGCACTTAGCTCTTCACCGCTTGGGTTACGAACATGTGTTGTGTGGTAATTGATGCTTGTCTGTCTCTCTAAATTTGTTTTATGACCCGTTAAAGTTTTACGAGGAGTTTTGTAACATTCTGTAAAATATTGCTTCTAATATGTTGCTACTTTGAAATTATTATTTTATATTTTATTCCTTACTATTTCCGTTTGAATTAAAATTTCAAAAAGTTTTATTTTCGTATGAGGAAAAAGAAAGAAAAATTGATACCGCAGTAAAAATGTTCAGCACTTTTTTAATATAAAAGAAACCTGAAAAACTAAAAAGGTGCCATTTTCGCAAGTTTTGAGTTCTATTATAACAAAATTATTGTCGAACAATTCAGGGGATTGAAACTATTTGCATTAATGTGGGATTCTATATCAATCGTGCAGAATATCCACTAGTTTACCTTAAAATGGGTTAATTGCAGAGGTGTCTAGGGGTTTAGTTTGGGTTCAACTGAAGTTAAAATAATGAAGAGGCTCTAACTAATTAAAATACAACTTTATTAAAGAACAAAAAAGCGAAATTTTACAGGGGGAGACTATGTACAAAAGAAATATAGGAAAGGAGGTTAATGCCACACATGATGATATGATTCAACAGACTATATCAGGTCATTATAAATAGATGCAGAGAGAATTAAACGTAGTAGATTATATTGAAGAACTTCGGAAAAAAAGGGAGTGAAACATCTTTACCGGGGCATTACCATTAACGTCGGTTGAATTAGATGTGCTATATCGCCAAGCGAAAGGAACTACATTACTGGCACGAAAAGGAAGGCGCGCTGCAATCTTCAACGTTCTTTGCGTGCTCTTCAATTTTGTCAAGAAAAAAGAGGGCGCTGATCACGACGTATCATGAAAAAGTACCATGTATCGCAATTCCTGGTACCATATATCGTACGAGCAGAGGTCTAGCTTTTACAATTCTTTTTAAATTTTAACTAAACTGTGGTTCTTAGCGGAACAATTGCTACATTAATAAATTTTCAAACTTGATTAATTATTTCCCGTACTCTGTTTAAAATTTTCTCCAATTTCCTCAAAGAACTTATTCTTTAAAAGTAATCTGTAAAGATTACTAAGCAGAGATGTTCCTTTTCGAAATCTAGACTTGGGGACGATACAACACCTTGAACTCAATTTTTCATTTTACTTTGGCTGAATGTTGGTTGAGAACTGTTGTGAGTTGATTTTAGAAGGTATTTTATTCCTGTGTAAAATATAAATTACATTATTTCTATAATCTCTGAGCTATTTTAAATTTTTGTATGACTTTATTCCTATTTTTATTACCTATTGTGTCAATGTATGTCTAATATTGTTTTACATTCGTATGAAAATAGTAGGAACTTTGTATATATATGTTGCACCACAATTAAAATAGTGATTTGTTTTTCTATAATTACGTTCTTGCGACATCTTGTTTCTGTAAAGTAACACTTGTTGGTTTTGTTTGTGTTTGTAGTGAAATGAAATATTGCTCCTCTTTGTCCATTTCTTCTACAAAATGCCATTTCTTAACTTTGGGTAAATTTTAATGTAATATATAATAAATGCTGTAATATTTTTGAAATACGCCCATGCTGTTGGTGATGTACTACAAAATCAAGTCAGTATTACAAAATCAAAATACCTGAATGAAGAAGTATCGGTAGGAAAGATAATTTCGGATATTTTTCAGATTTTATATGATGCAGTTGAGATAATTTGGTTGAATACTTCCGAAAGATTAATCTGACCACATGTGATATTTGTTTATGGGAATATATGGAAATGTCAACGACAAAAGACGTTCTATTTTTATAGATAGGCAGTAGCTTTCAATTTAGGTCCTGGAGTCAGCGAAGGAGAAAAGTAAATATCTACCCTCCCCATGTATTCACCAATGCGAAAAAACTCAGCAATATGCTAAAAACATAGCAAATATAGCATTTAAGTTAAATGATAATTTATCCCAGTTTCTAAAAGTGAAGAATTTTTAAAAATATTTTATCGTTATTGAGCTAATTTAAAATTTGTATGACTCCTCAAATAACTGTTTTCGTGACGTTGCGAAAAAAAATATCCAAGGTATTTATAGAAAATGTTTTAATAATTGTATAAGTTTGAATCTATGAACAAAATGTATTGCAAAACCATGAAACAGACCCTAGCATCTAAAATTTATGTTTCAGCCATAAAACATGCCTCAAAAGCTTAATATCTGATGATGGAGATCTTCTGATTTATTGTTATATAAAAAATGCATTAATTAAGATTTTTTAGTTTAGGTTTATATTAACGGCTCGCTTTGAAGCACCACGAGGGCTATTTTAGGACGGAGCTCGTAATTTTGAACCGCAGTAAGATGAAGAGGACGACAACTGAGGCACCACTATCTCCAAATTTCCGGTCCACTCAAACGGATCGCCGTTTGACCACTGACGTATGATTTTAACGTGCAACAAGCCCGATACACGGCAGATCTTTAGTGGAATTAGGTTTCGGACCTGAAACTTTCCAGCCCCGAAGTCGAGTCCAGTCCCTTACCACTAGGCCACCGCGGACAACGAAGAGTTTTTACTTAAGTCAATTTTTTCCGCATAAAAGCCATCAAATATAAGATCGTTATTAGATTTAAAATTTAATGATCTATTTTTAACTGCATGAGTCTCTAATTTCTCATAAATACTTTGATGAAAATATTGAACTGCGAAAAGTAAATTTTTAAGCTACAATTCATCATACTAATTGCTTTGTTACATATACTGAATTTCACAAATCAGCTTGTATTAACAAACCAAAAAGATAGCTGGAAAACTTGCGGCGAACGCAAATACTCAGAAAACACGGATTTAATTCATAGTGGTAATTAACTAATGAATGATGGAAACTGCGAGGCTGTGAATTGTATCTCTTCAAATATAATTGCTGGTGCTAGTGACTAAATATACTAAAATGATTTACCGTGATGAATGTTTGGAAAAAACAATTCTTTAAGGTAGAAGAAATGATTTTTCATTCCATACTTTAAGACTCGCATTAAGAAAATTGGTATTCAGAAAGAAAAACAAAAGTGTTTTGAGCAACCAGAGAAGGTAAATGGAAAACATTCGGCGCAATCAAATGAATTGGTCAACATAGATTTACTTCATACTTCTTATTAACTAATGGAAGGAGGAGATCGTGACCTCGAAATTGTACCTCTATACAGATGTAACTTCTTGTGGTAGCAACCAAGGAGTCTCTATTTTTTAAACAGATAATAACATGATTTTGCACATGGAATTTGACTACAATCGTTCAGTGTAAGCGTGACTAACAGCTGGATATTTGGAGCACTAGCAGAAGGAAAATGAACATGAATATTAAAAGTACCAGTCGGCGAAAATGCTGGAGTGAAAATATTATGCAAGTGTCACCAAAAAATTATGGATCTGACATCAATCGGGAAAAGGTAGAAGGAAACACTTTTGGTAAGGATTCCCTGTTGGAAGACTTTAAGCTGATCCTTTGCCTATTAAAAATTTCTGGGATCGATGTTCAAGATTTTTCAAAAGACGAAGAAAAGTTAGATTTCATTGATCCCAGACAGAATCATAAACAGAAGAAGAAATGTTATATAAATACTTATTGGAAATACTTCTGCTTTACAGTTGTATTCTTACGAAATTTCACGCAAATAGCATTGGTGTTTGTGACACCAGACAAAACAGCGGAGTCAACTCACATCTTTCTGATTATGCTATTTTCGTTATTTTATTTATCACTTTACCAGAACAGAAAAGAGTTCCTAAAAATTGTAGAAGATTTGAACGAACTATTTAAGAAGTTTTCTAATTATAAGCAAAAGCCGAAGAAATGCCTATCGAAACTGATTCTCTTTTTTGAAACCTCTGCTGCAATTTGTATATTTATCCATTACATAGTGTTAATGTCAGCATTTCACAAAAAGCTTCTTAACACGAATAGCACAGTGCAGATACTTAAATTCGATTCTTCATATTTCTTGATTTTTTTATGGCATTGATGTACTACACTTTATAATAATGTATACAGTTACTTCTCTCTTTGCTTTGTATTACTACATGGTCTGCCTATACATTAGAAGTTTCTTCAATCATATGCTTGAATATTATATTTTTAATAGTTTAACACAACAATATAAGATAGTATATAAAACATTTATAGAAATAACAACCTGCATGAATCATTTCGAAGACCGCTTTAGTTTCACTACGTTTATTCTTGTTCTTATGTCCATGATTTTACTCTTTTTTGCTGGCTACCAAACAGCATTTGAGACGTTTGAGCTGCCATTGTATTTATTATTCACCCACGTAGCGTATGCACTGTCGCATCTCTTGTTAATAATGGTTCCAGCATCGATCACGAATGAAACTGCAAAAACTGTCAAGAGCATTGTGATGAGTTTTCCGTATGAGATGCCAAATAGTGATAAAGAGTTGAAATTTGGAATTCAAAAATGTTTATTTCAGAAGAAATATCTAACTTTGTGGAATATATACGTTTTAGATAGGTCTCTCATATTCACAGCTATTGGAACTCTCTTAACTTACGGAATTTTGCTAGGTTCCTTAGGGAAAGCGCTTTGAAACTTTGAATGTATTTTTGAAGAATAAAGAAGAATAGAACTAACACCAGTCAGACACGATACATTAATTTTGGTATTCTGTGTATTTTCGTTTTGTGAACTTTTAAAAATGTTAAATATTATCAAAGACATTTTAAACAGAAGACTGCATTAATATTCTTGTTTTTCCTATTTTATTGATAGTCATTCTGAAGACATTAACACGTTAATCGCCATGTGAGTCAAATACGAATCACACGGTGATCAAATATGATTCACATGACGATTAAATAAGATCCGTGCCATCTATCTTATGATATGACCCCTCCTCTACTGTAGATAAGTGATATCAGAGAAGGAGCCATTCAATTAGACGGATGGTTCGAATTTCCGACGTGAGTCGTTGTGATTAACGTGTTAAAAACGCTTGTAAACGGTTTGTAGAATATTGCAAAGATATTGGTGTAATAGCTTAGTAAATGATGTAACTTATCTCTGAAACTTAAATATGCAGTTTGTTTTAGAATTCTTAGTACAAACTTTAAGGAGTTACAAAACACACCTAGATAAACTCGAATCAAATACATGGTCTTATAATGCTAAATTAACAATACATAGTCGTAACTTAAATTGCTGAGATAGAAGGGTTTCCCACCACCGAGCTATTATCGTAATTATCCGACATCTCATACCTGGAAGTTTTCCAGAGGACTATTATTTGATGAATCTTTACATGAAACCACCTGACGTTATTATTTCCAAAATTTCTCTATTGCAGCTCTTACACCCTCCTGAGTAGTCTGGGTCGGGGTGGGTCTGTAATTCTAATTCCAGAATTTCTGGAACTGCAGCTGCAACAACTGATGGGGAGGGATGGGTTGGACGAAATAAATTACTTTATTTCTTGCGAAGAACAAACACGTCCTTTCAAATTCATCTGCCATGCCATTTCCTTACTTTAAATTACCCGTATCTCGAAGCATTATACTCTTAGTTAGTCATTAATGACGTCATCAAAATGATGTCATTGTGAATTTTTTTTCAAAGCTTTGATCGTGTTTTTAGATATTTATTTTATATACTATCATATTTTGATGTATTATCCGTTGCAAAAGTTTAATTGGGGAGATCGGGAGCTAAACATGACAAATCATGACTTAAAGCTTAATATGTAGACGGTTTTTGAAAGTAAGTATTCACCAGTTTTTAGCAAAAGTATAAATAATTTATGATTATCTTAAAGCATTTGAATTTATAACGGCCAAAGATTTAAAATTCAAATAAAAGTTATATAAGTCAAAATAAAGATATGTTTTAGAATTATTGGAAGGAGTGGAGTTAATTTTCGAGACTTCAGAGCAGTCACATGACAAATGTTCCTTCACATGTCATCTCACATGCAGCTTGATGTAAGATGTAATAGTAATAACAAATAAATGATTCTGCCATGTAACAAATAGACATGTAAGAGGCATGTAACTGTATGTATTTGTTGTTTCACGCTGTGCTGTGTACTTGATCAAAAAATAAATTGCTTGAACTTCGTTAACATTTTTATTAGGAACTAGCCGTTGTACCCTTGTGTCCGTTCGCGTTTATCTGTTCTATACATATGAAAGAAAAAGAAAAACGCATATGCTTTTATATGGCATAGTTTTCGAGTTTTAATGTACAAATCCTTAAGAGGTTTTAGTAGCCTCAATAATAAATAATAATCTATATAATTAAAATAATATGGTAAAAGATATAGAGAGTTCGCCAGCCTCAACCACTCGACGAATTTCGATAATTTTTATTTAGCGTTAAAGCTTATGATGTCTAGATATGTCATCAAGGATCGCCTGCCCCACCCCTACCCCATACCATTTTAGAACAAATCGAAAAGCATATAGGGAATGTATAGTGGGGAACTTTTTTTCCGATTTCGTTCGAAAATGGAGGAGAGATGGAGGTCAGACAACCCTTGATGATATATTTAGGCTCAATAAGCTTTTATATGACATAAAATTATCAAAATCCGTAGAGTGGTTGGGGCTGGCGAACTGTATGAAGGTTTTACCTCATTATTTTAAATATATAGATCCCAACAGTTCCATCAGAATGGTGTATCAAAAATATTGTATAATACCTATTGTAGGTGAAGAAACTGTTAATTTTTGACGATATCATCCTGTATTTATGGATTTGAAGACTTTCATGCCGAAATTCGTGAGAAAGTTATACAAAATATATCAACTGGATGAGGTTTATTGAAAGATTTCACAATTCTAAAGGAATCTGTTGTCTACAAAGAATATGAAATCTACTATGGTTTTATGGTCTGTTCCATTGATCTTCGTGCTGTATTTAAAACTGAAAAAAGTACTGGCTGAGAGCCTCGTATCAGCGAGGTGGCAGGGGCTGTGCTGAGCAAAGTTGGTTCTGGCCGCGAACCCGCCCAGAGGACGGCAAGAGCAGTTAGTACCTAATTAATAACAACTTTAATGGTTTCGAATAAATGATTTTTTTTGGTCTTACAATTTGGAGGATTTATGTCAAGTTGGAGGATGATGTCTGCAGCTCATTGGCCACCGGCAGGGTCCACCATCTGCATTTCCTGGATGATTTCCGGCTTTTAGTAGCTATAGATATATCCTATTGTGAATAAAATGTGCTTCACAAAATTTTAGAATTTAAAATAAGGAAATTAAGGAGAGGAAAATCAGAAAAGCAACAAACGAGAGGCATGGAGCCACATGCAGCTCGCGAAACCAAACACGGGTGCATTTATTGTTTTAAATATTGGGCAAATACATGTAATTTATCGAGAACATCGTTAGTTGACCTTAGTTTAGACGCTAATTCGCGGATATTTGTTTTACCGAATATTTTTTTGAAATTCACTAAGGATATATAAAATATCATTAACGGATTCAATTTTTTCCTGCGATGTTTCAACACTGTTAGTAAAATTTGGGTTGGGATCAGTTTTTAAGTTATCATTAGATTTAGCGCTGGCGGCATCAGCAAAAGAGAAATTTTGATTTAAAGATCTAAAGTTTTTAACAATTTTCTTTGGAAATTTTTTGCAACCTTGCCAGGAGGTGAGGTGCCCTTCTTCGTTGCAATTAATGCACTTAGGAGTTTTTATTCTGCCTTTTTCATTTAAATCAATGGTTTTGTCGCATTGCAGGTGTGTGTGGTTTTCACCACATTTCAGGCTTTGAGATAGCAAGCGGCTGCAGTTTGGTGATGCAAGTTACAGTTAAAGCACTGGAGGGCTCCAGTGTGTCTTTGAAATCTTTCTATTCTTACTTTAAAGTAAAGAATTTCATCAACATTCCATATTGCCTTATTTTCCTCGCGATTTGGTAGAGTAATTTGGAATAGGGGAGAGGACGCTTCGTGCGAAGTTTAGTTAGTTGGACTACTTTTTCAATTTTAAATTTATGAACTACCTCAAGGTAATCTTTAATTTGGTGGGTTCTAGTTTCTCTTGGTAAATCTCTGACTACGACTTCAATGGGACGTTCCCATTTGGGGGTAATGACAAAGTATTCAATTTCTTTTTCCTTTAGAAATTTAGTGAGTTTGCAGTTCTCTTCTGGGTCTTTGGTATAAAGGCGGATAAATTGTCCGCCAGCTTTAGCAGTTACGTGTCCAAATTTTACGTTAATGAATTTAAGTTTCGCGGTAAAGTTGCCAAGTTTTTTGAGCATTATTGGGGCGGTTTTTGGATGGGAGTTGGAATTACGGGGCTTTCGCCAGCGTCAGCGTCTTCATTTTCTGCATTTGAAAATTTATTTTCATCAGCAAAATTTAAATTCACTTTCTTTAACAGAAGCATTTTTAGTTTTGGCAAGTAACCTTTTGGAAGGAAATTTGAAACTTTTTAAATCCGAATCGTCATTAACAATATTTAGATCTTCTTCCGAAACAGAGAGAGATCGCTTAGGGTTAGATCTAGTAACATTACTATTATGCACAGCACAATTCACAACAGGACAGGAACCTATACTACATACCTGATCTTGCAGTGCGGCAATCTCCTCGTTTTGTCATCAACTCGATGTCTGCCTTGCCATTCGGTCATGTCTTTGGCAGCCTGTAAGGCCCTCAGTAAGTCGGCCCAAGGAGTCGGATATTTCTTTCAAAATCAGAACAAAACGAAAGAACTCTATCATAACAACAACAACAAAAGAAAAGTATGTAAATTTGAAATTATTCACTTACAATTTTATTATTTAATTATAAAACGTTAAAAAAATTGCAACGAAATGCTTTTATAAAAAATTTTGCTTCATGAAATATTTAAAAAATATTTCTAGCATATTTTTAAAGTTTGTACTTATATTTTTTAACAAAGGTATTGTTTAATATTACATTAACTGAATTATGTTTAAGAAAAAGAAAAAGTATGATCCGTTATTTTGGTGGGTTTTGTTGAAAGTTATTGAAAATGCACAATATTCATGCGCAATTTGATATTTAAAATTAAATCATTATTTTATAAACATATAAACTTTTTTGCACGGAATAATATGCTTTAAAGTTTACTTCTTCGATCATTAAATAAAACAAAAAAGGTGGTGCGAAGTATCTTTTTGGCACTTGTTTTGATCAATACCTTCCTACAATCGTTAGAAGGTATAAAAAATATTCTTATTCTATATATAGTTTATCACAAGAAAAATATATGCAAAAGTTTATCAGATTTAGTACTTAAAAATATTGAAAGTTACAAAATATTAAATTGAAAATTTGTTACACAATAAAACCTATTTATATCCATTTTTAAAAATTCAGAACACAGTTCCACAAATTTCGTCGTTGAGTCTCAAAGCTTTCAAAACCGAAGAGCATTCATAGATTCTAAGTAAATTATGTCAGACATTCTAATTATAGTTCCATAAATCCATAAATACTAAATAAAGGGAATGTATCTCGAGAGGTCTTTTGCCCCATGGGAACGAACCAAAGAACGTCTTTTCTTGGTCACCCGATATCTCCTGATTGGACGTTTCCCTGAGGTGCCATATGATGCACCTCATCTAAAAGGACATTGTCGTCGATTATGATAAAGATTTTGTAACCAAGATTTCTACAGCTCCAGATCCAGCTCATTAGCATCACAAAATAGCTGCGTTAATGTGTGTTTATACTTATCTATTTAAAAGAATTTTTTTCTCTAAACTTATTATTCAAACTATTTAAATATTTAGTTTTATAGTTTTTCTGCTTGCAAAAATATACGAGACCGTTCCTGAAATGTAAGAACTTCAATATCTCGAAAAAGTTCCTTAAGAATCTTAAGGATGTGTGGTCAAAACTTTATCACGATGTCTCTCATGTTGTCCAGAATCGGTTCAGTTTTTAAATCTTTCTGTAAGACTTATGTATGATTATTCACCAAATATTCGCGATTTGCAGGATCTGTTTGTTTTGGAAGACTTGCAAATTTCTTAGACTTGTAATGAATCTCATTTTCAGAGGCTAGGCATATTATTCTTTTATAACGGAAATGATGCATTTGACCGCTATTGTGATTTTCCGAGCAATTATTTGACTCTGCTGAATATTGGCCTCATTGTTGAAGCTTCTTTGCACATTGAAGGTTAATTTCGAGTCAGATCCAAAATGAAAAGAGAACAGAACGAAACCACTTGATCAGAGCGAAAACATTATGTGGTTGAAAAGAAATTGAGAAAATGATTTGTAAAATAGATATTTTTATGGCGACATACAACTGTTAAACCTCGGAAATTTTCTATTTTATGAAGAATATATATTATTTCCCTTTCTTTTCTGAACAATTTAAAACAATCGGCGTTAAACAATTCCTATAATTATGAAAGTTATGGAGGAAAATGTGTCAGTTCTTCTACTTGAAAATTGAATATGGCCATATCTTTAAAGCACTATATCTCAAAATTTGTTCTTTCTATATTCCGCGCACGATATCTCAAGAACTATTGAATATTTTTACATATCATTTTAACGGAATATGTATTATTTTGCTATGTTCAACAATTTAAACCACATTTTTGTACATATTTCTGAAAACTAGTTTTTTTGTGGGGAGGGGTTATAAAAGTTGAAATTTTAACTTTTTTAAACATTTTTACTTTAAATTGGTATATAAATTAGAAATTAAATTTAAATGTGAATAAATGGTGATTCAGTTTCTTAAACAGTCTGTTTGGATTACTTAGATACTCAAAATATTGTGTTTAGATAAGTATTTTATCCGCAATCATACGCGCAAGGTGACTATCTCATTTTTCGCCAAAAACTATACCCATATTTACTGCTCTCCCAAATAAATGTATACCAAAATGAAGGTCTGAAAATATGTGTACTATAAGAGAAATAACAGATATTTTTCTAAAAAAGTGAGTTTGAGAATTGCACTGTTTCAGAGATATAATGCATGGAATTTGATAGTTTCCCACCATTTTTTCGAATTTTAAGAGTCGTATATCCCCTTAATAAGAAATAAATGACAAACGAAATATTTAGTCATAAAATAATTTATATTTCAAATCTATACTACTATTGCTTACCTAAGAAGTGTTCAAAATTACTTTCTTCGAATGATGTTCAAAAATCGGATGATGTATTAATTTAATAGAACGCATTATTTTATGATTGTGCAATATTCATGCAGAATTTGGTTTATAAATTGAAGGAATTTATTTAAAACTAATTTTATTACATTTGCGCAATAGAATAGTGTTAAAAGTGTTTTTCATGACAAATTTAAAAATACATTTATTAAAGTTTTAAATTTATGATGATATTCTTTAAATAAGAAACTTTAATATTTGGTTAATTTGAATGATGTTCAAGAAGTTTCAAATTTTGTTGCAACCCGTTTTAAGTGCGCAATATTTACGCACATTTTTGTTAATAAATTTAAAGCATTATTTAAAAAATGATTGAATTACCTTTGTTCCATAGAAAACGGTCTTAAAAATGTTATTATTTCTTTCCTTTGAAAAGAAAGGGTTGCAAAGAAAACGCTTGAACTGTTTTTAAAAAATAGCTCTTACAATCATCTGAAGAGATAAATAGATTCCATTTACTAATTTGTCATTAGAAAAAACATGCCAAATCTAATCATAGCAAGTAATTTAAGCTATAGAAATTCATAAACTATTAACTTTAGTTTTCTAAATAAATTAAAAAATGTTTTACCCAAATGCATTTGTTCGTTCGGAAAACATTTGAAAACAATCACCACTTTTAGAATCTAACCAAATTATATATAATATTGAATTGACAGTTTTCATAAATCCATTAAAAAAACTGAATGAAGAAATGAAATCTATTTGAGTTTCAATTCATTATATCAGTTATTTTTTTCATATAACGAAATTACAAATAAAATGGTATTCAGCGAACAAATAGATGATAGTGAAAGCAAATACTCTTTGAAACACGAGTTTATTTCATACTAGTTATTAACTAGTGAAAGATGGAGACAGCGACTCACTAAATTGCACCTTTATGCAAATGTAATAATTGTTCGTTTGATACTTTGACTCATATAAAAAAACTATATTCTGCAAGAAGGAAAATGGTTACTTAGCAACTGAAAAAGATACCTGGAAATCATTCGGCAAAATCAAATATTTCATGTGATACGAATCTTTTTCATACTTCCTATTAAGTAATATAAGGCGGAGACTGCCTACTCTACCTAGCAGCTGTAGAGGTTACCTAGTGGAGATTAGCATATAGGTACTCTTTCATGCTAATATGCTCGGTGAATATATTACTTGTACTTTCTGAAAGCCCTACACACTCCTCTTGAGTGGTACAAAAGAAATTTTATTCCATGACGATGAGATGGGAACTTAGAAAAGACACTGATGATTTTGGTGCATACACTAACGCTGAAGAATTACTACGCAAGGAATCCATTGAGACAACTGATGATAAATATGTGCATGGGCAAATGGTAATAGTTAACAAATAAATATTTACATGAGATATATACCAAAAATAAAACAACGGCTGGAGAGCTGGAAATAATTGTTACCGTAGGTCAATACACTGTTTTGAATCCATAGGTATCCAAAAAACCAAAGACAATCCAATCCTTTACGGGATAATATCGTGATTTCCTACACTAAAAATTTGGAAAGAGATACATATTTTTCGTTCAGTAATATATTAAAAATAATCATTCACTGAAATAGTTAAGGCTCACTGCAGGATAATTGATGCACTAGATGGATCAAAATGGTTTCGAGAATTAAATTCTCACATCGGCTATTTTGCTGAAGCTGAAATATTATACAAGTATGTCGAAAAATTAAAGAATCTGAAAACTGCTGCAAAGAGACAAAAGAAAACTATTCTCCTAAAGGTTCCCTCTTGGAAGACCACAGGCAACCATACAACCAAAGACCCTCAATCCTTTTCGGGATAGCAACTTGATTTCATATACTGAACATTTGGAAACTGACACATATTTTTCGTTCAGTAATATATTAAGAATAACCACATTCCTTGGGGCTTACAGTACAAAATTTGATACACTAGAAGAAGTGAAATGGTTTTAAATTTTTGAAGCTCGCATCGGCGAATATGCTGGAACTCAAATATTATGCAAGTTCCTTCAAAAATTAAAGGATCTGAAATCTGCAGCAAAGAGGCAAAGGAACACTGTCTTGCTAAGGATTCTGTCTTTTAAGACTTTAAGCTTATTCTCTGTTCTTTGCAACTTGTTGGGATCGGCGTCAAGGATTTCTCAGAAGGAAAAGAAAGGCCGAGTTTCAAGGCACAGTCGAAAAAAGAAAAAGTGCTACACAAATAAATATTTAAAATACTTCTTCTTTATTGTTCTACCCTTAAGAATTTTCTCACAAATAACATGGATGTTTTTTACATCATATAAAAGAGCGAAAGCGACATATAGTTTTCAGATAATACTAATGTCTTTATTCTATATATCACTTTGCCGGAACCGAAAAAATTTGCTGTAAATAATAGAAGATTTGAGCGGATTATTTAAGAAGTTGTCAAATTAGAAACAAAACCCAAAGATATATCTAATGAAACTGATTTGCACTTTCGGAGCTTCTGCTATAACTGATCTATTCATCAATTAATTACTTCTTTTGTCAGCATATCACAAAAAATATCGTAATGCAGCCACTTAAATTAAATTCGTCATTTTTCTTGATTATTTGTGCCATCGATTTACTATACTTTTTACTAGAGAACTCAGTTCTCTCTCTAGTTGCTTTGTATTACTGTCTTGTCTGTCTATACATTCGAAATTTATTCAATGATATACTTCAATATAACGTCTCTAACGGTTTCAGTCAACAAAATAATATAATATATCAAACATTTATAGAAGTCGTAAACTGCATGAAGTTTTGCTTTCCCTGACTTTATTATAGTCCTTTTGTCCATTATTAAATACTTTTACACTGAATCATCGGTCACAGAATTGCTTCTGAGACCGATGAATATACATTATTTTTATTTTTTCGTGAGTTTACGTAGCTTATCCTCTGTCCCATCTATTGCTAATAATGTGTGTGTGTGTGTGTGTGGTTCCAGCATCGATCACTAATGAAAGAGAGCCAAGACCACTGTGATGCACTTGCCATATGTGATTACAACTAATGATACAGATTTGAAATCCAGAAATCTTTCATGCAAGAGAATTTTATTACTTTATGGAATATATGCGTTTTAGATAGATCACTCATAATCACAACTTTTGGAACTCTCTTACCTTCGGAATTTTGCTTGGTACCGTTGGAAAAGACCCCTGACTGCAGATTCGAAGCGTAATAAAGAATAGAGGTTGAATGAATCAGATAAGAAGAACGAATATTGTTGGTAAAATTCCAAATGTTTCCACAAGTTTTACTAGAAATATTCTTTTATTAAGTGCTGGGAAAATGTTAGAGATGAAACAACCTGCATAATTCTGCTTGTCTATTCTATTTTGTTTCCAGTCATTCTGTCGAACAGCTCTTTTGCAGAAGACTATTAAAACATTGACACGAGAGCTTATTAAATGATGTAGCTTAACTCTGAAGCTTTAATAGGCAGGGTGTTTCTAAACTCTTGGTAGAAACCTTAAGAAGTGCCAGAGCATACCTAGATAAGCACAAACTTCCATACAATATCCGTTGAGGTGACAACCATTGTTTTCGCATTATTAGTCTCGCAGTTATTAACGATTCAAATCTCATGGTATTTTGTTTCACAAGAAAGTTCGACCGACGAACTGAAAGACGTTTTCGCGTCAAACCTTTCTTAGGAGCAACCTGCACATATAGAGTTCAACCATCTTATTTGTACGAAGTGAGTTACGAAGTGACTGATTCCTAATACAAACATGTTTTTTTTATTAAAAGTGATCAATATAAAGCAAAAACACTTTTCGGGTTCTGGGAATGGTCTACAAAACAGTGTGACATCTCTAATGGGTTAAAATTTGTATGAGTCCTTAAATAACTGTTTGCGTGACGTTGTGAAAAAATATCCATGGTATTTATAGAAAATGTTTTAATAATTGTATAGTTTGGGAAGCATATTATGCATTGCAATACCATGAAATAGACCCTAGCATTTAAAATTTATATGTTACAGTCATAAAACATATCTCAAAAGCGTAATATCTGATGATGGATCTCTTCTGATTTACTGTTATATAAAAACGTATTAAAGAAGATTTTTTTAGTTAAGTTTAGTTTTATATTAACGTCCCGTTTTGAAGCAACACGAGGGTCATTTTAGGACGAATCTCGTAATTTTGAACCGCGGTAAGATGACGAGGGCGACAATTGAGCTGGCGCCCCCTCTCCAAACTTCCGCACCACACCAAAGGAATGTCGTTTGACCACTGACGTATGATTTAACGTGTAACAAGCGCGATACACGGCTGATTTTAGTGGAATCAGGTTTCGAACCGGGAACCCTACAGCCCCGATGTCGAGACCTTACCACTACGTCACCGCGACTAACGAAGATTTTTTACTTAAATTAATTTTTTTCGGAAACATCCATCAAATATAAAATGGTAATTAAATTTAAAATTTAATGATTTATTTTGAACTGATCTACTTTTACATTTCTCATAAGTTCATTAATGGAAATACTGAACGATGAAAAGTAAATTTTCGAGTTACAATTCATCATACCAATTGCTTTGTTACATATACTGAATTTCACAAATCAGCTTGTATTAAGAAACCACAATGAACGCTTGCGGCGAACGCAAATACTCAGAAAAGACTGATTTAATCCATACTGATAATAAACTAATGAATGATGGGAACTGCGAGGCTGTAAATGGAATCTCTACAAATATAATTGTTGATGCTGGTGACCAAAGATACTAAAATGATTTACCACGAATTTGAATGTTTGGAAAAAACCATTCTTATAGGAAGAAGAAGTGATTTTTCGTTCGATACTTTAAGATTCGCATTAAGAAAATTGGTATTCTGAAAGAAAAAAAAATGTTATTGAGCAACCAGAGAAGGTAAATGGAAAACACTCGGTGCAATCAAATTAATTCGGCAACGTAGATTTGCTTCACTCATCTTATTAACTAATGGAAGGAGGAGATCGTGACCTCGAAATTGTACCTCTATACAGAAGTAACTTCTTGTGGTAGCAACCAAGGATTCTCTATTTTTTAAGCAGATAAATAATATGATTTCAAACACGGAATCTCACTGCAATCGTTCAGTGTAAGCATGACTAATAGCTGGATATGTGGAGCAGTAGCAGAAGCAAAATGGACATAAATATTAAAAGTACCAGTCGGCGAAAATGCTGGAAGGAAAATATTATACACGCGTCAGCAAAAAATTATGGATCTGACATCAATCGAGAAAGGGTAGAAGGAAACACTTTTGCTAAGGATTCCCTGTTGGGAGACTTTAAGCTGATCCTTTTCTTATTAAAAATTTCTGGGATCGATGTTCAAGATTTTTCAAAAGATGAAGAAAAGTTAGATTTCATTGATTCGAGACAAAATCACAAACAGAAGAAGAAATGTTATATAAATGCTTATTGGAAATACTTCTGCTTTACAATTGTATTCTTGCGAAATTTCACGCAATTGATATGGATGTTTGTGACACCAGACAAAAGAGCGGAATCAACTCACATATTTCTGATTTTGCTATTTTCGTTATTTTATTTATCACTTTACCAGAACAGAAGACTGTTCCTAAAAATTGTAGAAGATTTGAACGGACTCTTTAAGAAGTTTTCTAAATATAAGCAAAAGCCGAAGAAATGCCTATTGAAACTGATTCTCGTTTTTGAAACCTCTGCTGCAATTTGTATATTTATCCATTACATACTGTTAATGCCAGTATTTCACAAAAAATTTCTTAACACGAATAGCATAGTGCAGATACTTAAATTCGATTCTTCATATTTCTTGATTTTTCATGCCATTGATATACTACACCTTTTCATAATGTATATAGTTACTTCTCTCTTTGCTTTCTATTACTGCCTAGTCTGCCTATATATTAGAAACTTCTTCAATCGTATGCTTGAATATTATATTTTTAATGGTTTAACACAACAATGTAAGATAGTATATAAAATAATTATAGAAATAACACACTGTATGAATCATTTCGAAGACCGCTTTAGTTTCCCTACATTTATTCTTGTTCTTATGTCCATGATTTCACTCTTTTTTGCTGGCTACCAAATAGCATTTGAGACGTTTGAGCTTCCATTGTATTTACTATTCACCCACGTAGCGTATGCACTGTCCCATCTACTGTTAATAATGGTTCCAGCATCGATCACGAATGAAACTGCAAAAACTGTCAAGGGCATTGTGATGAGTTTACAGTATGAGATGCCAAATAGTGATAAAGAGTTGAAATTTGGAATTCAAAAATGTTTATTTCAGTGGAAGTTTCTAACTTTATGGAATATATACGTTTTAGGTAGGTCTCTCATATTCACAGCTGTTGGAACCCTCTTAACTTACGGAATTTTGCTAGGTTCCTTAGGGAAAGCGCTTTGAAACTTTGAATGTATTTTCGAAGAATAAAGAAGAATAGAACTAACACCATTCAGATACGATACATTAATTTTGGTATTCTGTGTATTTCCGTTTTGTGAACTTTTAAAAATGTTAAATATTATCAAAGACATTTTAAACAGAAGACTGTATTAATATGCTTGTTTTTTCTATTTTATTGATAGTCATTCCTAAGACATTAACACGTTAATCGCCATGTGAATCAAATACGATTCACACAAGATCCGTGCGATCTATCTAATGATATGACCCCCTCCTCTACTGTACTTAAGTGATATTAGAGAAGGAGCCATTCAATTAGATGGATGGTTCGAATTTCAGACGTGAGTTATGGTGATTAACGTGTTAAAAACGCTTGTAAACGGTGTGTAGAATGTTGCAAAAATATTGGTGTAATAGATTAGTAAATGATGTAACTTATCTCTGAAACTTAAATATACAGAGTGTTTTAGAATTCTTGGTACTAGCTTTAAGGAGTTACAAAACACACCTAGATAAACTCGAATCAAATACATGGTCTTATAATGCTAAATTAACAATGCATAGTCGTAACTTAAATTGCTGAACTAGAAGGGTTTCCCACCACCGAGCTGTTATCGTAATTATCCGACATGTCATACCTGGAAGTTTTCCAGAGGACTCTTATTTGATGAATCTTTACATGAAACCACCTGATGTTATTATTTCCAAAATTTCTCTATTGCAGCTCTTACACCCTTCTGAGTAGTCTGAGTCGGTGTGGGCCTGTAATTCTAATTCCAGAATTTCTGGAACTGCAGCTGCAAAACCTGATGGGGAGGGATGGGTTGGAAGAAATAAATTACTTTATTTCTTGAGGAGAACACGTCCTTTCAAATTCATCTGCCGTGCCATTTCCTCACTTTAAAATACCCGAATCTCGAAGCATTAGACTCTTAGTTAGTCATTAATGACGTCATCAAAATGATGTCAGTGTGAAATTTGTTTCAAAGTTCTGTTCCTGTTTTTAGATATACTATCATATTTTAAAGTATTATCCGATGCAAAAGTTTAATTAGGGGGATCGGGAGCTAAACATGACAAGTCATGACTTAATATTTAATATGTAGACAGCTTTTTAAATTTCGTATTCACCAGTTCTTAGCAAAAGAATAAATAATTTATGATTATCTTGAAGCAGTTGAATTTATAACGGCCAAAGATTTAAAATTCAAATAAAATTTATATAAGTCAAAATAAAGATATGTTTTAGAATTATTGGAAGCAGTGGAGTTAATTTTCGAGACTTCAGAGCAGTCACATGACAAATGTTCCAACACATGTCATCTCACATCGAGCTGCTTGTAAGATGGCATGCAGTTCGATGAAAGATGTAATAGTAATAACAAATAAATGAATCTGCCATGTAACAAATAGACATGTAAGAGGCATGTAACTGTATGTATTTGTTGTTTCACGCTATGCTGTGTACTTGATTCCAAAAAATAAATTGCTTGAATTTGTTTACATTTTTATTATATACTAGCCGTTGTTCCCGTGGCTCCATTCGCGTTTATCTGTTCTATACATATGGAAAAAAAGCAAAACGCATATGCTTTTATATCGCATAGTTTTCGAGTTTTAATGTAAAAAATCCTTAAGAGGTTTTAGTAGCCTCAATAATAAATAATACTCTATATAATTGAAATAATATGGTAAAAGATTTAGAGAGTTCGCCAGCCCCAACCACTCAAATGATTTCGATAATTTTTACATCATATGAAAGCGTATGATGTCTAAATATGTAATCAAAGGTCGCCTGCCCCCACCCTCTGCCCCATACCATTTTAGAACAAATCGAAAAGTATAGAGAATGTATGGTGGGGAATTTTTTTTTTTCGATTTCATTCGAAAATGGCGGAGAGGTGGCCGGCATACAACCCTTGAAGATATATTTAGGCGCCATAAGCTTTTATATGACATAAAAAGTATCGAAATCAGTCTAGTGTTTCGGGCTGGCGAACTGTATGAAGGTTTTACCACATTATTTTAAATATATAGATCCGAAGAGTTCCATCACAATGGTGTGTCAAAAATATTTTATAATACCTATTGTAGGTGGAGGAAACTGTTAATTTAGGGCGATATCATCCTGTACTTATGGATCTGAAGACTTTCATGCCGAAATTCGTGAGAAAGTTATACAAAATATTACAACTAGATGAGGGTTATTGAACGAGTCCAAAATTTTAAAGGAATCTGTTGTCTATAAATAATATGAAATCTACTATGGTTCTATGGTCTGTCCCATTGATCTTCGTGCAGTATTTAAAACTGAAAAAAGTACTGGCTGAGAGCCTCGTAGCAGCGAGGTGGCAGGGGCTGTGCTCAGCAAAGTTGGTTCTGGCCGCGAACCCGCCCAGAGGACGGCAAGAGCAGTTAGTACCTAATTAATAACGACTTTAATGCTTTCGAATAAATGAATTTTTTGGTCTCACAATTTGGAGGATATATGTAAAGATTGCTTGGAGTTATCATTCCAGAACATGCCATGGGAGAAACAAACTTGATAACGGCAGTTTTTTTTGTCACCTTACTTTAATCTCAAATGATATGCTTGCAATTTGATGCACAATCGCTTTATCAGACTCTTTGCTTGTATTGCGTATAGAATTCTCAGCGTGAGCTAAGAACACAGGTAACTGCAATGAAGGATGTACTGTGCTGTCACTATCCAAAATTCTAATAGCTACTCTTTATGGAGCAATGGTAAGATATTACATTTAGATTGAATTTCAGTAAGAATAAAATTAGTTTAAAATTTGTTTCATCTTTCAGTTAGTCTGCACATGAGACTGAGGTTCACCGCTCTTTTCAGCAATGAAATTCCCCATTACTTCATGCGCTGTTGGCTGATCTTTTGTTAGTCAAAGTTAATTTTCCCCCATATCTAAAATATTCACATCATAGTTAGTAATATGTTAAAAATCTCTATTCAAAGCATTATGTGTTGACTTGTAGGCAAGGGCTTTACACGCAATAACAACTTTTCCCCACTAATTGTAAAACCTCTTGATATAAACTGCTATTAAAAACCAACAATTACCAAATTCAGGAACACTGAAATAAATATTTACTACGCAAGATTCAACGTACTCATTATGGATTGCCAGCGTGAATAAATTTGGAATATATTTTCGGTTGAGTTTATATTTTTGTGAAAATATATGAAATGTGTGTTTGTTTCTAATTTTGTAATCCGCATTCACACCTTACTATATTAAAAGCTTTGACATCCAAATGATATGACAGTTGTGGGCAACAGGGAAAAATATTCCTGAATTCTAGATACTACGAAGGTTAAAAGAGACCGAAAATTTGTAGTTAGAAAATGTAAAGCTAGAAGGAAATGAAGGCGGGAATTGTCCAAAGAAAGCAAATTAATTTTAACACTAATAAAAACAAGTGAGAGATTAAAAAGTGAAATAGGTTTAAAATGACACAGAACAGAAACATTTTAAATTGTTTTTAAAATAATTTGGGAAGTGATTAAAAATCAAAGAAATAATTGTGCGGAAGTTGAACAGGTGTCGACGAGAATCTGTTTTATTACTTTTAAGATGGTTCAAAAATTATTTTTGTGTGATGATATGTTCTGAAGTTACTGCGGAATAACGTTAAACATTACCCATTTAACTCCCGCTATCGTAGCTACACAGCGTAGTTAATCCTTCCAGGTGCGAAGAAACATGTGTGCCAAATTTCTTCTGAGCAGACATTGCATGGTTTTGATATAGATTCTCAAATAATATTTGGATTTTGAGCTCTAACGATATGACAGCACTTGTTAATAGGGAAATATAGATATTAAGAATGTAATAAAAAGAGGCCATAAACCTGTAGTTAAAAAATGAAAAGGTGTCCTTTTTTTATCGTTGATACGTTTTAAAAGAATTATTTTTGAAATGGAACTAGAAAATAAATAATTCAATAAAACTCATAAACTTTAAATGAAATATAATCTTTTATTCAATGAAAAAAGATTAAAGCAACTAGTCATTTAAAAGACATAAAATCATTAAAAGAATTTAGATGCTAAAATCTAGGAGACAAATTAAGACAATCTATAGAAGAGTTACAAATAATATGAAAATATTGTCAGGAGTAATTTACCTCATGAACTACTAAAATTTCAGAATTTTGCATGCGAGTGAAAATGTCTAGAAATATATTTAACATCGGCAAAAGCAAAGGGGAATGGCAGTCTGCGATTGCATTTTAAAATTACAACAAGCAGAAAGCAGTGACTACAAAATAATGTTTAAATAATTTTTTTAAAATTGATTAAAAATGAGGAAAATTGTGCAGGAAATACATAGGTGTCACTGGCTTTTTTTTATTATTTTAAAGCTTGAAATAGTTTCTTTGTCTGTTTCAAAGTTATGGCAATGCGACAGACAAACCCTTTTACCCCCGCCTCATTTATCCCCTTTAGGAGGACATGGCAACTTTTTTAATTGCGTAGTTAATTCTTTTTAGTTGTTAAGGAACATTTTGCAAATTTCGTTTCTAATCCATCATGAAGTTTTGGGTGTAAGTTCGAACACACAAACAAAACAAAACATACATTGAATTGTATGCAGGTGATTCCTTTACCAGTGCGTCAAACTTGCAGGGGTTTAATTGTGAGAGAAGACGATTCAATCACATATGGCATTGCAAGGATCACAATTCCAAAAAAACATTGCAGGGTCAAAGTAGATAGTTAGAGGAAACTGAGAGGAAAAAAGACAGAAGGAACAATTAAGCGTAACAGAACTCATTTTAATGACAAGTTTCACGTTGGTTAAAGCAGAAAGCAGGCTACACAGGTAGAAATTTCGGCAGAAGCAGTCGGTCCTCATCAGTGCCATGGAATTCTAACGTTCGGAAGACACCCTGGCATGCCCTCGCATCTCCCAGAAGCTACTGAGATGCGAAGGTTAAAACAATCTTTCAACAGTGTCGGGTCTCGTACCAATGTCTTCATTTTACCCAGCAAGTCCAGGCATCATAGGTCGGCGATTTGGCAGAAGCAACTGAACAGGACCACTTGTGTATCCAATGCTTTTAGTAACGTTTGAGTGCTGGTGAACGTCATTGGGTGTTATGTGTGGCAGGCCATATTAGGTAACCACTTTTAGTAGCGTAAGAACTGATGAATACGTGCTTTGCGGGAACGTTCCTCAGTGCCCATTACATTTCAGCAGCTCCATATGCCTTGAGGTACTATAGGCTATTTCCAGCGTTTGAATACTCATCTCTTACAACCTCGAACTGGTTTCGCTATTTGACTTTTCTGGCAGGATCTTTGTTCACGGAACATGCACATACACCATGAAGAAACGACTGGAATCTTCAATTACTATATGATTCTGATTCGTCTTTTTTCCCCTACACTCACCAAGTTTGTCGCACAGGTAATCAATCACCTTGTATATATATATATAGCATATATATCCTGACTGTAATTACGAAATAAAAACAAGCAACGATTCATATTTATTTCAAAAATATATTGTGTGCAAAATTATCAATTTTTTTTGAATTGTTTACTTTTCTTGTGCGTAAGTGCTTACAAAGAAAGCATTGTAATCATCAAAATTCAGCTAGATATGTTGGTATCCCATTTTAAATCTATCTTATCTGCAAAAAAACCCAAAAAACTGGAACTATTTCTATCTCTGTCTCTAGACACAATAACTCCAAACTATTCCTGACTGAAAATCTATTTAATTAGCTAGGTAAATACTTTTAACTCTTTAATCCCAAAGCAATTTCTAGCCGCTTTAAAATTGGGGAGTTTTTGGCAGGAGGCAATCTGGTTTCAAATCTAACTTGGGTGGTAGTTTACCCCCACCGTCTTTGTAACATTCAAATGGGCACTGCAGAATGAGGCTGTAGTCAGCAGGATAATTGGACCTTCGCAATTATCTCACTCAGTCATCAGACCACATCTCCCCAAGAGCCAGCCGCCTCAGATCGGCCTTCTAAGCAGCGAGGAGAGGAAATTATTAGATAGCCCTCGCTCGATCTGAGAGGGTTAAAAGCAATACTTTATGTTACCATGTTTTAGACTAATATATATATATGTATAGGTCAGAATACATAATTTTTTTTGATACAGGTAAATGATGCGAAAATCTTTTAAACACTTACTATTAGTAATTAGAAATATAAATTTAAAAGATAGATTTCTTTCAAAATCAAGAACAAAACGGAAGAACTCTATCATAACAACAGCAACGAAGAAAAATATATAAAGAATTTAGAGTATTCACTTTAATTTTATTTTTTTTAAAGATCAAAATTTTAAATTGTAACGAAATGCTGATAAAATTTTTGTTTCATAAAATGTTAAAAAAATATTTATTTTTACTTTAATTTTAAAGTTAATACTTATTTTTTTGAAAGACATTATTTAAAATTGCATTATCATTATGTTTAAGAAAAAAAAAAAACTATAGTAGTTAATTTGGTGGGTTTTTGATAGAGAGGTTGTTAGCAAGTACACCTCTTCATACGCACTTTGATACTTAAAATCAAATCTTTATTTCATAAACATATAAACTTTTGAATAATATTTTTCAAAACTGCTTCTTCTATCATTTAAAACAATAAAGGTGGTGCAAGTATCTTTTCGCACTTGTTTTGATCAATAGCTGCGCTACAATCGTTAGAAGATATAAAATATTCTTATACTATATATAGTTATCTACAAGAAAAAAATCATGCAAAAGTTTATCAGATTTAGTACTTAGGTATCGACTACATTCAGGGCAAATAATGATAATATTTGAAACAATATTTTTTTGTATTTTATATGGCATTTATGTTAAAACTTAATAAATCATAGAGAAAAAGTTAAATGAATTAAATATATTTTTTAAAAATTTGAAAAAACAGATTTTTTGCACTAAATTTTTTTCAAAACTCTTGTTCAAAAAGAGAATGATCAAAATGATAAATCCTTTACTTTCTCTCAATCCTTCAACTATTGGCTAGTCCTGGATAAAAGTTTTGCAGTGTATCTAAAACATGTAAATTATGAGGTTTTGAGTATTGAGAATCATACAATTTTAAAATTTTGGCCTTTTTTCAAACCTTAAAAGATATAAGTTTTAATGGGTATTACTTCCCTTATATTTTGGTTTCACCTAGACAAATATAAATAAATAATATGTATACCAAATTTGAGACTGATGGCTAAGTTGAATTTTAGTTATCGTGTTTGAAAATGAAAATTTTGCAAAATCACACTCAAAAGAAAATAGGTTTAAGTTTATGTTTAATTTACAATGAGGAAGAAAAAAATTTTTCTTCAATACTCCCCTGATTTTTATGCCACGACTGGGTATAGTTTTTATAACAGCACATTTTTTAAAATTTTCTGATTGGAGATTTTTTTTTTAGTCGTTCTTGAGCCTTATATGTGCCGTTATCGTTTTCTATCATTCAGCCGCCATCGATAAGATTTGAATATTGTTTTTCAGTCAAATAACTTTATAGTCACCTATTAGTTGATCTACAAATACTTTTAGTGATATTAATCATAATTACAATTTATGTACTTTTTTTCCTACGTTTATTATCAAAAATTACATCATTAACGGAGGTAAAGTCTGCAATGATTCAAAATTACCTAAATTACAGCAATGTCATAGAAAACAAAGAAATTCCTGAAAATCTTTCAAATAATACCTGGTATAAGTAAAATAAAACAAAAAAAATAAACAATAAGAATTTAAATATATGATGAAAATAATGAAAAGTAAATGCTTCTTTATCGTATTATTTGCCATCCATTTTCAATATCAAGTTCTACTAAAATATCTTCTAATTTCCTTCTGATCATCATATGTAAAATAAAACTGTTTTGAAAACTAAAACAATGGCTTTCAGATAAGATTAAAAAAAGAATTATGATTTTTGGTCAAAATGGGTTTCGAACGTATGCGGATACCTTAAAGATTGAAAGTTACAGAATATTAAATTGAAAATTTTGTTATTCAATAAAACTTATTTATAGCCATTTTAAAAATTTAGAACACAATTCGAAAAATTTCGTCGTTGATTCTAAAGCTTTGAAAACCGAAAAGCATTCACTTAGATTCTAAGTAAATTATATCAGACATTCTAATTACAGTTTCATAAATCCATAAATACTAAATGAAGATATATCCTCAGAGGGGCTTTTGCTTATAGGAACGAACAACGAATGTCTGGCTTTTTTCACCCGATATCTCTGATTGAACTTTTTCCTGAGGGGCCATATGATGCACCTCATCTAAAGTTGTCTTCGATTAAGAGGTTTGCTCAACAAGATTTCTACAGATCCAGCTCATTAAAAATACAAAATCGCCATAAATGAATGTATGTATTTTACTCTTATCTACTTTAAAAACTCTAAACTTATTATTCAAATTATTTAAATATTTAGTTTAATGGTTTTCTGCTTGCAAAATATACGAGACCATTCTGAATCTAACAACAATATCTCGAAGAGTTCCTTAAGGTCGCAAGCCTCTTTTGTCAAACTTTATCACAATGTCTCTCCGTGGTCCAGGATCGGATGAGTTTTTAAATCTCTGTAAGGATGTATGAAAGCCAAATAATGTATGATTATTCACAAAATATTCGCATTCGTCTATTTGTTTGGAAGACTTTCAAATTCATAAACTTGTAATAGATCTCATTTTGAGAATACCATATTATACATTTATAAAAGAAATAATGCATTTGACCGCTATTGTATGATTTTCTGAACAATTATTAGATTATATTGTCACATTCATTTGGGGCTTCTTTTTTGTTGAGGTTAATTTCAGGTCAGATAGTGATCAAGAATTAGAGAGCAATACGTAGCC